>JAUUDZ010461302.1:0-12201 GCA_032361705.1 Panulirus versicolor | reverse complement strand
ACTCCAATCTGCGGCATGGTTGCCCACATACATCATAGTGGTCTAGCATGAAGTATAATGAAAAGGCATGCAGCTTCAATATGCATTATAATGACTGAACATAATACATGAAAGAACATGCAACTTATCAATTAGTCAATCAGGATAATGGTTCAAAAAACAGTATGATGGCTTGACACGCGTCAAAATGTTTCAGCATGACGGTTTATGGTCTAGCACACACAATGCTAATTCACTATTTATTAAAAGGAGCTAATATTCAGTTTAATCCTCCAGCCTAAGTAACCAAGGTTACACAGCCTTACTATCATTCCTTAGCAAAAGTCTTTATCCAAATGCCTGACCAAAGAGTCATCAACATGAGTGAGGCTTACATATAACTTAATAGACCATAAATGTAGAAATCTCTTTGTATGCCATACAAATAGGTAATTACCAATAAGTAGCATCAATATCCTAATACAATCCATTAAGTTCACCTACAGCACAAAAGACATACATACAACATAATGGTGCTACATGCAGCATGATGGTTTAAATCACACATGATGGATTATCTTACACCACAACAGACCAACATACTATACAAAGATTTGACATGTATTGATGAAAGACCAGCATTAAACATGATAGGCCAACAAGCAATATAACACACCAATATATTACATTATGGTTGGTCTAACATGCAGCATCTGGTCAAACAAGCAGGATGAGATATTTACAAGCATAATTAAAACCTTACACACAAAAAAAATAAATGATGCACCATGAGGTCTTAAGAAGTGTGACAGCCTAGGATATCATGTGATGGATCATGATGCAGCAGGAAATCCGAATCAATGCATGACATGCTGCATGATGATGAAATATTTTATGTGCCAACCCAACACGCAACAGGATGATCTATCATGCAGGATTATAATCCATATGGAGCACAATATTCTAATATGCAGCACAATGACTCACTCCGTGGCACACTGTTTCATGATACAACACAACATTCTAATACAGATCATAATACTCTAGCATGGAATGTAATCATCTAACATGTAGTATGACAGCATAACTTGAAAAAATATTGGTACAATATGCAGCAAGATATTCCAAAAATGTAGCATGCACTAGTTTGACATAAAACATTTGAGACCAAAATTCACTATGGCAGTCCAACAAAAAATGGCAGCTCACCATAAATGCTACAGTCCATCATAAAATAAAACAGCTGGATATACATCACATCAATCAAGCATGTGAAACAGTAGTTCATCATAATCCATGACATTCTAATTTGCATCAAGGTAGGCCCAATACAAACCATAAAAGTACAATCACCCAATGTGCAACATAATGGTTCAACATGCTGAACTGACATGCAAGTTGATGATTAAACTTGCAGTGTGATGGTTCAGCATGAAGTATAATGCAGAGGCATGCAGATTTAATATGCATTATGATGACTGAACATAATATATGAAAGAATATGCAGCATACTGATTTATCATTCAGGACAATGGTTCAACAAGCAGCATGATGGCCTGACATATATCAGAATGTTTCAGCATGTAGGAAAATGGTCTGGTAGACATTCCCCATATGTATCAAGTCCTCCATCCTAAGTAACCTTGGTGGCACAGCCGTATTATCATTCCTGTAGTAAAGTCTTTGTCCAGGTGCCTGACCAAAGAGTCTCCAACATGAATAAGGCTAGATTGTCCTGTAACAAACCAAGGGTGTAAAAATATCTCCCTGCACCATACAAATGGGTAATTACCAAATAAGTAGAATCAAAATCCTAATGCAAACTATTAGGTTCGCCTACAGTGCAAGACTTGCATGCAAAATGATGGTCATACATGCAGCATGATGGTTTAAATTAGGTATGATGGTAGTCCTATGAGCACCACAACAGACTAAAATAAAGCATTATAGGCTAACAAGCAGTTTAACACACCAACATATTAAATGATGGATGATCTAATATGCAGCATCAGAAATTTAAAAGCATCATTAAAACCATACAGGGACAGAAACAAACGAAGCATCAGGGTCAAGTCGAAGTAAGGTACACTGGAATACCATTACCTGCAGTAGGAGCCTTCTTCCTCAAGTGAATTTCCTCCCCCTCTGTTCTTGGAATTGCAGAAGTCTCTGCATCTCCTGTGACAGATGTGGGCAGTCCTTGGGATTCACTGTCTCCGTCTACCTCTGAAACTATGTTTCTAAATTGGTCGTTGATGCTTGGATCCTCCCCCTCAGCTTGGTAATCTTTGGGGGAGTCAGTGCCAGCTATGAAACAAAAGATGCATGCAAAACATGGAACCAAAAAAAAATGTGTGCAGTCTGTTCATGTCATGTACCAATGATGGTAATTCTATTAAAGAAAAAAACTGTTAGCCTAAACTTTTAAGAATTACATTAGTGCATAAAAAATTCAAAATACCTATGCAGTTGTATGTAGTCCAATTATTATATGTAATTTCTTTTAAACTGACAATAAATTTATGCAAAAACACTCATGATTGGTGGGAACTTCACCATAATTGAAGAGGACAAAATTCTAATTAATTTACTTTGCATCACCAGTTGCTTCAGAATTTGATTCCCCTGAAGAACTGCTTTTGAGATGTATCCTGAACTTCATGAGATGATGGACATAAAAAAGTTATACAAATGATGAACATCAGAATATGTAGCAGTGTTTCTAAAATTTTCTTGATACAGTAATGAACTTGCAGACATTAAAGTTGAATGGATGAGCAGGTAATAAAGCAAAGATCGACAGCAGTATTACAGGATAAGGATAAGGGAAGTAATAAATGGTGCCCTCACAAAAATAATTAAATAACAGGATTTATGCATATCTTCCTCAAGCTCTTATTTTCTTAATCCATTATTTCTAATGTCTTCTACAATGTGAAGTTCATAAAGGTACATTTTCTGTTTTCTACAATCATTTTTGTATTCGTTGAAATAACTTGGACTCACAGCAACTGCATATTTCATTAGGTAATATTTTCTGAAATATCAAAATTTGAAACAAAATATTTTCTGAGTTGCTTTCTCAACCTATATACATTTCAACTACCTTAAAGCAATCCTTTTATATTCAGAACATACTTTGAAAAAAAAATGGATAAGGGAAAGAGTTAAATGTGACAACGATGCTTTTTAGTCTCCCTACTGTTTGTAATTCTATTTTCATTTCCCTATAATCATGCCACTGCAACTATCCTATATCTGTTTATCATTATCATTATTTTCATTATGTATACTTCCATGAGATACCTGCAAGTGACAATAAAAAAATGATGTGGCACACTTGAAAACAGTAATTCATACCAACTTGGCACAAAGAAAATGACCATGACACTTGAAAATACAGCCATTTAAGTGGCTTATGAGTAAGAGGTTAAGAGAGTTTATGACTCATAAGAACCTTCTTCAGCTCATCATTATTTATCTATCATACTTATCACCTAAGGTATTAATGATTGGAAAGTCTAGTCCCCATTCTGGAGGAGCATTCGCATAGTTTTGTGTTTTAGTCTGATCAGTTATACAAGTAAGCTCTTATTTTTCTAAGCTGTACCTCAGACACTAAGAGAAAGAAATCAGAGTAATATGCTTTTTCAAAATCATTCATTAGTTTACATACTTTGATCACATCCGAATGACCCATCTTTCCTTCAGTGTTGTGAGGCAAAGTTTGTTTAATAATCTCTCCTCAGACAGTACTTCCCTTCATTTAGAATCTAATCATGAGGCTCTTCTGTCTTCTTTATAGCCTCTGACTGTCACTATTAGTGAGAGTAGACAAGGCTTGCACAGCATATTCCATGAGGGGATAAATCAGGCTCTTATAAAGCACCATGATAATATCCCTATCCTTATATATAAATGGTCTATTTATTCTCCATAACATGGAAGTTGCTTTTCCCACAACCTTAACTGCATGAAGGGACAGCTTCAGTTTGAATGGTAACGTACACATCTTATTCTTCTGCTTCTTTAGTTTTGTCCAGTATTGGTCCCCTTGCTCTTCAGGTACTATCTGTCTATATCTATACTACATTTCTTTGGGAATTCCCCCTTGGGGAGGGTGAAGTGGCAACAACAGGAAAATATCTAGGTTGCCATGTTCACACAGACCTCCCCAGCATGCCCCATCCCTCTCCAGCCTTTCTAAATCCTAACTGCAATATATTTTCACACTTGTTTTCCTAGGAATACAGCTGTATTAAAAAAGCCTTGTAAGGCCACAGTAGGACCTGTCCTTGCTGAGCAAACAAGTGTTAGAAGTCACATCAAAGTCTTGCATGTAGTGAGTGGCCAAGAGCAGTCCTGGCCCAACCTGCTCCCTGACCAGATCTCCCTTCACAGGCTAGCATACTCTACACTCCCTATAAATGTATATAATCACACCAGTAAAGGAACAGTTTTTGGGAAAGAATATTCAATGAACCAAAATCCAAGATTTTAAAACTAATTATGTCCTCCAGGTTGAACCTCACTCAACATCTTTGGTGGTGACAGTGGGATAATATACTCATGCAACACTTGCGGAGTTATCTTTTTCTTGCTTTAATTTTGTTCAATATTTTTGCAATAAATCAAATATCACTATTGTTCACCAAAAATATGATAAAATCATTATCAGTAAAAAATGAGAGAGAATTTCTTATGACTGACAGTTTACACTCACAATTAACTTACAACTGTCAAATTAATGGAATTTTCACTAAATCTAGCAAATATAATTGTCCCTTTAAAAACATTTTTGGTTGATCTTAGGGGATTTAAATTATTTCTAGGACTAGTGACACATGCTGCCCTCTTCACACTCTAAAATCTCCACTGACACCCTTTGCCACATAACCACATGTGCCTGCATGCTTGCTATCTATCTATCTACATCTCTGACACCTGTTCGCTCTGGGAACTCCAATCAAGATGGTGGCCACGGCAGAAAAGTTTCCATTTATCCCTGTCCCCATATGCCTCCCTTGGATACACCATTCCACACATCCTTCCTTCATTTCTCTCCCTCTATTTCTCTTCCACTCTACATCCCCACTGCAGTTGGTCTTACTCTCACACCAACCCATTTTAATCAAACTATCACACACTCTCCTTGTAGGCTCCGAGTATTGCATTCTTAAAACAAGCCCAAACCACCTCAAAGTATTACATTTCACCCACTCCAACACTCCACTATTCATTCCCCTTGCATTCCCAGCAATATCAGATATCTCATACACCCCCTTACTACTTTCTTCATTCTATCTAGTCATACCATATGCCCCTTTCAAATAACTTATTTCCACAGCCAGGATTCTTGATCACTGTGACTCATCCCATGTCCATGTTTTAGCAGCATAGATCAGAGTTGGGAGGACTATGCTGTCCCTTAATCCTTTCTTCACTTCCATACATGTAGTCTTTCTCTTCTCATACCTATGACACAATTCAGTAAACTTTCTTCTCTCACTCTACAGGGCTTTGCAAAATCTATACTTTCACTCTGTATCCTTTCAAAAACCATTACTGTTTCTACTGGTATATGCTTCTGTCAGCTTTTGTGCTGTTTCAACCATTACACTTACATATCATATTCACATTCAACACTGACTGTGTAATTAAGTCCACTGTGTATGAATCTGTCTCTTATAAATGTCTTGGATAAGTGATAAAAGTGGGTCTAGTGGTGGGTAGGCCAAGAATCAAGAGCATATTCCTATCTCTTTCATTCTATACTACCAGATCAAACTTAAATACAATTTGTGTACTTTATTTCTTGTTTAAGTATCTTGATCAATAGTGTACTTGTACTGTACATTTCTTGATATTGTTCATATTTTTGTGTGAACATTAGTTGATCAATCTCTTCTGGGAACCAGAATGCATTGCATCCTACATTAAACATTCTTTAGTTGTTGTAATTCAGGGGAAAGTATTATCAAATAAAAATCACTGATGTAAAATGCATGAAGACACAACCCTTTTTTTTACTAGAAATACCCTTGATAAAAAATTCTTCTGAAAGATGGCTCAATCATACATTTGGTCATTATGTCTTGTATGTTGTACACACTTCTAACAGTATAAATCTTTGACAGTTATTTGGTCCTGTGGCACCACTTAACCTTTGGAGACCACGTGAATCACCAATTGGGACTGGTTCCAGGAAATCTGGTACAAATATTCTTCTTTATACCAACACACCAGGTGATAAGAAAATATTTAGCAGAATTGCCTCCTCTCTGTCTCATAAAAGAATTTTCTCTATCTTTCCCCCTAAAGCTACAACTAAATTCCAGCTCATAAAATGCCTCTTAGTGTCCTTCTGTTACTGCTGACCCCTAACATAAATCTATAAGTGGGGAGGTTCTAACTCAGCACACAATATTCAAAGGCTGGAGACACTCGAAATGAAATGCTCCAATAAGGACTGATATTCTTTTCAATCTTTGGCTTAGGTGGAAGTACGAGTCTGAAATAAAACACATGGGACTGCTAAACAGTCTGTCTTCATCCATAAGCAAAAGCATTTGGAAAGAAATCCCTGTAAGTAGGAAGAAGATTACTTAGCATAAACAAAATGACATCCATCTCATCTAGTTATGGCACAGATAGTTTCTCTTTAAACCATCCCATGATTATAAAAGTCAAATACTTTTTACCATCCTTGATTAGCATATTAGATAGCAAGACAACTTCAAATGCATTTACAAATTCAATCAAAACATTCATAAATCAGACTACCTTTTAAAACTCCATGTACTTTTTAATTCTGAATCATCTTCCCCATGGATACAGTTCCAGTCAAGATATCTTTCAACAACTCCTTGCTCTCCTAGCTTTATACAGTGGTAGCTTCAGCAAAAATTATTTCCAGTAGAAATATCACCACATCCTTTGTGAGAGCAGAGGCTAACAACAATTCATCCAGATTGTCATCAGCCCCAAGCATCACAGTTTTCATGAAATCTTTACCAAAATGGTATGCTAAAACTTTCTAGTGTCAGTGACTTTCCATAACAGAGCTCTCCTGGCAGAATATCATCCAAAAGTTCTTAAAGCCTTTAGCCTATAGTCCACACCTGATCAACGAGCAAATCCTTCTCTGGCAAGTCCTTGAATGAAAACAGTTATATCTGTAATCCTTCCTATACAGGACATACTTTTCTTTGGTTTGCCACTTCTATGTGGAATCTAAATTTTATCATATCAAATCTAGGACTTTTAGAAGTTCACCAGTGAGGTTGCAATGGTAACTGCAAGTTGCCATGGAGCCATGATACATTCACCCATGGAGAAAAAGGTAATATTTTTCTTTCTATGGTAACCACATCTCATTTTCTATCACTCAAGTTTTATAACACATCTACATCTCATAATGTAAATATCGTTCAACAGTTATGGTAGATCAACAGATTATGTATAATGTTTTGAAATATAACATACACCTACCAAATGAGTAAATTAGTGACAGTGGCCTTGAGACTGTGTGTAGGATGTTTAAAGACATTACAGCATTTCCTTGTTGTTCACAGAAACATGGTATTATTAGGGTTAAGTTTCAGGACTTTCAAGACATACAGGACCAATTCGTTTAAGTTCTTAATTCACTTGAAAGAACATAAACTTTTTTCACTTATCATAATCCTTATAGATTACAGTGGTGTTCTGATTATGTGACACAAGCACCTCAGAAGCATAGCTATTTATAACTGCATTGGCAGGGAAGGGGGCATCATGGTAAAAAACTCATGGGTTTCATTACAGAAGTGCACATATGAATTATACACACTCTATGGTACAGTATTCCTTTCTTTGAATTACATTGGAGATGTGTTCCCTGAAAACAGTGTGCAATTCAAATTTGTGTAAATCAAAACCTATTACACTAATGTAAAATGGGAAGGGGGTTGTTACATATAGTGAGTATTTTTGGGTCTTCACTGGAAGATAACCACATCTGTGATGGCTGAGCAGACACAAGACACAACAGTCCATCCCACCCATTATGCTGCTACTGATGGTAAACTGGAGTTACAATTCTGTACAATAAGAATTTTTATATTACTAGCATTCTATTTCTGTATCATAATAAGGGAACAAAAAACTGAATCAATAACAAAGGCTGAAAGCTAAACAAACACTTAACTGTTTGTATAATTTGTTCATGAACAAAAGTTTGAAAAAACAATCTACACATCATCAAAAAGGTAACAATATTCCAGTGCCTATCAAAATCATAAATCCAGTCCCAAAGATATTATTTCGCCTGTGTGGGAGGTCTAAGCACAAGAAATTGGGCAAAAATAATTCAGAAGAAATGTCAGAAGTCAGAAAAGTGTTAGAGCAGTGGATGGAACATGCTATGCAATGAAACTGCAAGTGATGACAGCATATAAGTTTAAAAAGTTGTATCACAGCAAAGGCCAAGATGAGGGACCCCATGAAAGGTGAACTTCATGTCCATTCTGCTTAAACAGGTAATGCATGAATTAATAATCTTTTAGATTCTGCTCATCTTAATTAGAAAACATTCAACATATAACTAAGAGAATGAAGTGGTTAACTGCATCTTTTCATTAATTGTTTCCGCATGATTGTCTTTGGAAGGGTCTTTCCTGAAGCATTAATTAATAATCTTCTACGTAAATGGTTAAACATAACAGAATACATTTACCATGAGAGTAAAAGTAATCATTTTACTGCTTCATACTCTTATAAGTATGCCTCATCAGGGGGTAAATGTATGTTTTATTATAAAAGAGCAGTTCTGTTCTTTAGGCAAGGAATATTCTGGTAAATCAAGAAATACATCATGTACTAAATGAAATATTTGGGGGGTCTGGCCACTTGTAGGACACATTTCAGTATCAAGTCGGCCTGTCTTCTGACAAAATTCATTCCCTTTCCCAACATGCTTCAGACAACATTTCAAGGGGACTGTTAAAAAATCAACTTCAGTAATCATGGGGTCCCTTTCTCACAATCATATTCTAAGCTAATCATCCTATTTGTTGGAAGACCCTTCCCAGCCTCTAAAAAAAACTTTTACACCAAATGCCATGTATCAGCAAAGATGTACCAATTACATTCATGCTTCCTCTGAAAGGCATTTAAAGAGATTTGAGGAAAAGGCCAGGGAAGGCAGAAAAAGTCATAAATGTGAATGAAGACATTCACAAAAGTTTTTAGCCATCAAGGAAAAATATCACTGTACAGGACATTCAAATGTAGCATTTATGACAACATGGAACAGTTCTACTACATCTGAAAATCTCACCAAGCAGTACAACATGAAAATATATTTCATAGCTGACAAGCAGCATGATGGGCCATCATGCAATATGACAGCCCAACATAAACATGACAGATATAAATAAAGCATGAAATCCTAACATGTAGCCTGACAGTTCATGATGCAGCACTGCAGTCCAAATCTCTGCATGATGGTATGATGCAAAGTATGGCAGCACATCTGGCAGAAGAACGATCTAGTATACAGCGTCATAGTCCATCATGCAGTACAATGGTCTAATATGCAGAATAATGATCCAGCATACAGCATCATAGTCCATCATGAAGCACAATGGTCTAATATGTAGCATAATGATACAACAGCACATCAGACAGAAGAATGATCCAGCATAAAGCATCATAGTCCATTATGCAGTACAATGGTCTAATATGCAGCATAATGACCCAGCATACAGCATCATAGTCCATCATGCAGTATGATGGTCTACTATGCATCATAATGATCCAACATGTAGCATGATGACTAACAATGCAGTATGATGTTCAAACACAGATCATAACACTCCAGCATGATGCTTTATCATCTTTCATGTACTATAACAGTATAACTTGTGAGATGATGGTCCAATATGGGATAAGATTTTCCAATATGTAATGCAATCTTCAAAAATACAGCAACTGGAGCCCAAATTTATCATGGTTAGCCAGCATAAAACATAATAGTTGAGCATAAAGCACACACCACTCCACCATCCAACAAGGCAGTTGGACATACACCAAAATGATAACACAAGTAGCATAATGATGCAACATACCTCAGAATGGTCTCACATGCATCACAACCCAACATAGAGAATATGGGTGAAATATGTAACATGACAGCACAACCACTTGATGTGCATCACAATGGTTCAAAATGCTTGACTGACAGACAACACGATGATCTAGCATCCAACAAGGTGATCCAACATCCAGAATGGTTGTCCAACATGCAGCACAGTGGCCCAACATGCAGCATGATATGAATGAATGCAGTATGCAGGGTAAAAGTCGAATATACAATATGATGGGCAAACATACAAATTGATCTAACATGCAACATACTCATTCATCATAAAGAATAACAGTTCATCATGTACAGTTAGTGTCATGCTGCATGATACTAATCCAATATGCATAATAATATTCTCATATTCAGATTGAATGTTAAACAAAGAGGCATGTGGCACTGGAGCCCTAAACAAAACAATCAGCTCACTCATAGCATAACAAACAGACTTACATGCAACATGATTATCCTACATATAGCACTATGGCCCAGTATATGGCATGATGGACTTTGTCAAAGCATGACATACCAACATCCTACATGATAATTCATCATTCAGCAAGAAAGATCAGTATGATGATCCCATAACCATCACAACAAACCAAACTGAAGAAGAACAGGCTAACGAGCAGTATGATGGACCAACATCCAGAAAGATGGTCGGCTTAACATGCAGCTAACAGTAGAGCATGCATCCATATACAAGCAACAATAAAATCACACCAAAAAACAACCAGAAAAGAATCTAAGTGCAGTAAATTGGACTACCACTACCTGCAGTAGGAACCTCCCTTGACTGAATTTTCTCCACCTCTGTCAGGTTCCCAACTGTTCTCTTTGGGACTCCAGAACCTTCTGCATCTCCTATGACAGGGGTGGGCAGTCCTTGGGATTTGCTGACTCTGTCTACCTCTGAAACTATGTCTCCAGACTGGATGTCGATGTTAGGATCCTGCCCCTCAGCTTGGTAATCTTCAGGGGAATCAGTGCCAGCTACGAAACAAAAGATGCATGCAATACATAGAACGTAAAATGTGTGTGCAATCTATGCATGCTAAGCATGGTGATCTTTAACTTTAATTAGAGGGAAAAAAGTAAGCCTTAACTTTTGAGAAGTCCTCTAGTGCATTAAACATTCAAAACACTAATGCAGTTGCATGTAAACCATTTATTACAAATCAACATTTTAGAAAGAAACAATTAATTCATGCAAAAACATTACAATATTTAGGAAACATTTCAACATAGGTAAAGAGGACAAAATTGCAATTATTTACTTTTCATCACAAACAGTTGAAGATTTTAGTAATCTGATAAGCAATTCTGAATGAGATTTATTTAAGGTTTCAGTATACAAGCAATGACATAACATACTATTTTTTAAACCTTTCAAACTTTGTCTGGTCACAAAAGTAGAGGTTTTGTTGTAAAGGACTGAGCAATGTAAAAGAAACATATCTAAAACAAGTGTTTTAAACATTTTTCAATTATCCGTACTTAGATGCACCACCAAATGGTTCTGGTGTTTGGTATCTAAATCATAACTTTGAAGACACTGATTATATGGGGCCATGCTGGCATATGACATTCCTAACACAATACTTTACTTTGATCCCTTACACAGCTTTGGCTACTGTTACTGTTCTTAAGATCCTCAGGTCAAAACTGGTTATGACACTTTCAGTCTCTTCACTTTGCTATTTTATCACCTTTTCCCTGCATTTCTGTCACTGTTGTTGTTCTAACTACACCATTTTTTTGTCAAATAAATATCAATGGCAAAGTAAATGGATTATGGCACACCTTGAAAACACAGTTTGTGCCAACTTGGCATACTGGATACTGACATAACTAGAAAAAATACATCACTCTGGCTTACCTATAGGAGTGAGTAAGAGGTTTCAGGAGTCAGCTACTCATATGGGCAATCTCTTTTAGTTTTCATTGTCCTTTGTATATCAAACTCTTTAAAATATCAATACTGGGACTATCTTATATCCATTCTGAAGCAGCATTCCAAGAATTTGTCATTCTGACATCAAAGACATTTCTTTTTTCATCAAGTAACGCTTGTTTACCAATGGCGTCTTAGTTACGTC
>JAUUDZ010461291.1:0-12202 GCA_032361705.1 Panulirus versicolor | reverse complement strand
CTGGCAGAGAGCAACTCCAGTGCAATGTTTTCAGAGGCTCTTAATGTTCCTTCCTATTACTTCTACCTAATGTGTCTACCTACTATTCCTGCCTATTGTTACAACCCACCACTTATATATAATGCTCCTACCTAATGTACTACCTAAAGCCCCTGTCTGACATTTCTATTTACTGCTTCTATCTAGTGCTTCTATCATTGTGCCAAAAGGCAGGGCTAGCAAAAAATGCTCACTGCAGGGAAATCTAAGCTGCAAAGAATGAGTTGTGTGAGTTACCTGTTGTCAAGCGTTATTTGTGACAAGGAGAGATTGGATGTTTGTGGACAGAATACCAGTAGTCCACAAGTGGAAGAGGCAAAAAGTAAAGATAGCTATCTGGGTCAAACGAGTACAAATTGACAACCACTGAAGTGCTGACTCACTACACAGCCATCACTAATGTTATTTGTAGAAGATCGGAAATTTTTGATTTAAAGGAAAAAAGGTGTAGGAGACAAGACAGAATCTCGAGGGACACAACCACTGATAGAGAAAGGGGGAGAGGCTGAGCCAAGGAGATAGACTGGCCAGACAGGAACCAAGATATGAGGGAGCAAAGTGAGCAATAGAAGCCAAAAGAGGAGAACTAAGAGATGAGACCCAGACGCCACACCTGTCAAAAGGTTTGGATGTATCAAGGGCAACCATATATTTGCTGGGAATCCATCTGTTCCAGGAGCCGAATTTTAGCTGATCAATCGCTTTAATAATATCATCTTCCAATAACTCAAAACCTCTTTGTCTTTCATATTTGTTTGCCATTTTCTATATTAGCAAGGTAGTGCCAAACAAAGATATGAACTCATTCACCCACATCCATATGTCTTATGGATATCACTGTAACCACAACCCCCTAACCCTAACTAGGAACTCACAGACCATTCTGTGGTTTCCATTGGCGGCTTCATATGTCCTGAATCAGTCCACTGCCAACAGGTCAAGCCCTGTATACCTAATTGCTAAAATTCCCTCTTTTTAGTGCACACATTTCAACTTCTTGCATGTTCAGACCTAGAGCACTTGATACTTGTTTCACTCCATCCTTCCATCGACAATTTGGTCTCCTCCCCTCTACTTCTGAAATGTAAGTCCTCTTTGCGAACCTCTCCTCACTCATTCTCTCCATAATATCCAAACCATTTCAGCACATCCTCTCCAGCTCTGTCAACCACACTTCTTTTTATCACAATTCTCTCTTCCTCTATCTTCTTTATCACAATTCTCCCTTACTCTATCATTACTTACTTGGTGAAACCTCCTCACACCATTCACTGCCCTCAAACATTTCATATCTGACACCTCTAACTTCTTCCATACATTCTCATCTACAGCTCATGCTTTGCATCCATACAACATCACCAGAACTACTATACCTTCAAACATATCAATTCTCTTACTCCCAGATAGTGAACTCTCTTTCTATACATTCCTCCATGCTCCTAAATCCTTCGTTCCCCTCACTCAACCTATGATTCTCCTTCACTTCCATGGTTTCATTTGCTGCCATGTCCACTCCCAGATATCTAAAACACTTCACTTCCTCCAATTTTTTCCTTATTCAAACTTACTACCCAACTAAACTGTTTTTCTGCCTAATAACCTAGCTTTTATTCTTTTATTTTCATAGCGACCAATATGGCAGAGAGCACAGGCAAATAAAATGCCCTAATCAAAGACATCTTGGGTGAAAGAAAAGAGCAAAATAAAATGGAAGTAGAAACTAATCAGAGCTCTGCAAGTGTCTGCATACCTAACTCTTAAAGGAAGAAAGGTTATATGAAGAGGGAAAGACAATAAAAGGAAAAAAATTCTAACGTTTAGCTGTTTGAAGGAACAATGAATGCCGGTTTCCACACAGAGGCTGTGGGATGCAACACCCAAATGCATGCCACAGGTCCAAATGTGTGAGGTGGGGATACATGCAGACAGTTCATGAGAATAATGGTCAAAACAATACCTTCAATACAAAGAGACAGCAACACCACCATGGCATACAGAAAGGGAGGGTTGAAAAGATGTGATGCCAGGAAAATTAATCAGACAGAAGGCTTTACATTCCACTCTAGTTAAAAGAGGAAAGGAGGAGGAGCCAGCCCAGATGTGCAAGTAGTATTCCATACTTGGGCAGAAAAACACTTATTGATAGAAAAATCTGTTCACAAGAAAATTGATTATGGCATTTATACACTATTCCCACCTTCTGGGAAGCACTCTGTAATGTTGATTACATGGGGTTTCCAGGACAAGTTAGAGGATATGGTTAAATCAAACATGTATATATAGTTACAGGGTTGAATTGTGGTGTTTTGAATTTGAACAAAGGTAAACAAATGAGAGAGACAATGGGAGAGACTGCATTTTAGCACTAATGAATTTTACATCGTTACTACTTCCCCACTCTGAAATGCTGCACAAGTCTGAAATGAGAGAGGAAATAAGATTAATACAAGGAAGAGAATGAGTATTAGAAGGAGGTGTAAGGGAAAGTGAGGTAAATATGTAAAGTGGAATCATCAGCATAAAGAGTCAAAAATAGAAAGATCATTTTTGACAAAAAAAAGAGAACAGGTCATAGGAGAGAACACTCAGGAACACAACAATTGATAAGATAGGAGGGGAAGGTCACTCCAATGACGACTATAGCAAGGAAATGGCTAAAGAAGAAACTATGCATAAAGTGAAGCAGTGAAACTAAAGAGAACAAGTTTGGAATGCAAAGATTTGTGCCCCACCCTGTCAAATGCTTTAGAGATGTTGAGGGCTAAGACAAAAGTTTCACCAAAATCCCTAAGAGGATATGGGCCTCATATTCTGCTCAACAAACAAGTAGCTTGAAAGAAATGAATCACATAATTATGCACTAAGAAACTTGTATACCTTTATACATGATGCAGTATTTTCTTGAGTTTCAAAAGCAAATCCAAACATGGATATTAAAATGCAAATTCAAACTACATGCAAAAATCATGATAAACCTTCACATTTTTGCATGATTCATATGCTATACACTTAACAATGAAAGACTAACAATGAAAGACATTTACTTACCAAATTTACAGCTGCTATTGAAATTTTTTTATCTTGAACATGTTTTTCTCTAACATGAAATGAAGTTGAAAATGAGGAACATAAAGAGATTTTGAGGAATAAGGAAAAAATCATAGAAAAATAGAAAAATCAACAGGTGCTTCAAAGACTGCAAAGGATATCACCCCTAAGTTACAGCATACGATTCTTTGAACCAAATTTATTACAGTTTAATAGGATACCTCTCCAAGAGCTCAGAACTGGGTGGTGCATAAGCTTTATCAAAACCTCCACCAGAAAAGGAAAATGTGTTTGAAAGTAATATCCAGATTCAAGAAACTTAATAACTACCTAGAATTCCAATTACCAGTGCCTATTTAATTTCTATTGGAAAGACTCTTGGAGTAAAAATCTGAAACTGTATATCTTGAACCTGTGTAAAAAAAAAATGAAATCAGCATAATCATTAAAATCTACACATTTTATGTGTTACTACTTGTTTACTTCATACCCCATCCTGTACTGAGATACTTAATGCATTATCCAATCTAACTATAACCGACTTATTCCAAAGTAATCATGAATGGTAAACCATTCCCAATTAACAAAACTCCAACTATATCTAGTATCACAAAGGAACAATACATGACATTCACTTCCCACAGGACAAACGTCAACAGAGAAGGCTACAAATAAATCAGACATCCTCAGAAGACTTATCAATACCAGATTTTGACAAGAAAAGAATTCTTTGGTATCTTCTACCCCATCTTAAATTATGCTTCTCCTGCTAGGCTTTCCACCCTGACAAAGCAAATATAACAAAGCTATATACCACACAAAACAGAGCACTCAGGACAATCATTCCATGTACATGACCATTCCCATCCAAACCATTCCATAGCCAATCACTAATTCAAAGTAAAAATAAAAAGCATACCCCTGCTTCACACTTCAACATCATATACTTACAGATCTCCCTTCTCCAACAAATATGATACAGACAAAACATATACACACCAAAAAGACCTCGACAAGCACTAAACAAATGCCTTCCTAACTCAGACTTAAACGCCATCCCACTTGGTAAACACTCATCAGAAACTACATTCCTCAAGTATACACGATTTACCTTTTCTCATATGCATTTTGCACAGTACGTAAAGTGTGATTTCTCCCCTCAGGAAAACTACACTTACTCCTCAACTGTCCCCAAAAAAGACACACAATAACAAAGGCAAAACATGACCCAACTTCTTTATCCGTGGTCCCACCAGGTGGATATGGCTAACTTCCTGAGTGCTGCAGAAGCCCCATAAAAGGAGATTCCAGGGCAAGAAGGTAAGATGAATTCCTTAAGCAACATAAAATTTAACTTTTCTCACACTGCTCACCTGGTTCGCTAAGACACATGCTCTGTTAGTAGCTTCAGCTTCAACTTCTTCTGGGCGACTCATCTCATGTCCCTCTGGCCCTGTGATACCCAGTGAGAGCATTTTCTTAGAATTCTGAAAAGAGGGAAAATCTTATAATCCTTGTTTTGTATAATGTTTATGAACATGTTTCCTCAATTTTCAAAAAAAGACTGTACATGTATATTTTCAAAATCGAGTTATATTTCAGAACTATCATTCTTACAATCAAGTTAACCAATTTCCAGTTACACTGATATTAAATCATAAAAAGACAAATCTAAGCCACATGAAACTTTAAGCCTCTGAAAATCTTATTATGAGAAAACTTGTATTTACCTCCTTGATAATGTCACCATTTTCAGCATGCACCTGAGCTAAAGCACAGAGTTCCTTGCATGTTTTGAATGCCTTCAGAAGGTCTTCATCTCCCAGCTGCCAAGTGTCTTTATATGCCATGAACATCTTAAATGAATTAATCCCATGCTGGTCAGTCAATTCCTCCATCTCTTCAGCAACCTGTATATCACATGAGATCAATAGAATATAGTCTGTGAGCTGCTAAGGACTCAAGGCATCACTTATAAAAAATTTTCCCATCCTGATAATGAAAAGAAATATCCCATTTTCAGTTTCTGAAAACCACATGCTAAATCTGTATATCAAAATGTCCTTCAGTAATGCTTAAACATAGGCTGATGATCAAAAATTTAATTTAATTGAAGATATCAACAAAAGCAAGTGAAATGAGTGTTAAATGTCAGTAAAAAATGTATAGTTTCTTAAGTCAAAAAGTCTACTAAGGGTTATCTGCAAAGTCTGGTCATCCCAGATTGCCTTGCAACAAACACTTCATTTCTTCCAAAACTGACGAAATCAGTGAATTTATTTCTCTTAATTGCTAGCTATACATATATGATAATTATGAGAAACAACTTTATAATCTCATTCATTACCTGATAAGGGATACATGGACCACCTAATTTCTTTAATGCACAGGTAATAATGAAATTAAGCACTGTCTATTCCCTACCCTGGGTTTTGTCTTGCATCCTGAAGCCTTAGCTTCCAAGAGAACAAAAATAGAAAATGAAACAAAATAAAAAGAGACAGACTGTGTGATTCAACAAAGGTATATGACAATACATCTTTAGATGAAAAAATATGAGTAAGAATATGGGGCCTTTGTGACATAACTCAATCTCATTCTTTTTATTAATTTCATTATTCATTTATTAGACTCGATTGCTGTTTACTGCATAAAAGAGGTAGCACCAGGAAACAGATGAAGAATGGCCCATCCACCCATATGCACATATATACATACACACACATACATATATCAACAAATACACACATACATACACATACAGACATATACATATATAAACATGTACATACTTGCCTTCATCCATTCCTGGTGCCATTCCACCCCACAGGAAACAGCATTGCCACCCCATGCAGGGAAGCTTTATTTTATGGATTTTATTTCCAGGGTGCTTTTGTTGTTTGTCAGCTGTTTTGTGTTGTCAATGTTGTTGGAGAAGGTGTGGTTTGTGGATGAGTGTTATAGTTTCAACTCCTTGTCCTTGTTGTCTGTCATATCCTACAGTTGTGTAGTGTGGAGTGAGGTGAAAGTTACTGTTATGAATAGTGTTGGAGAAAAGTATGGACAGAGTGTACTTATGACTTAACAGGGTTTCCATCAGCAGAACCTGCTGAAAAGTTCAGTAAGGCTTTGTGGTACTAGTAGACCATGCTGGGTTTAAAGACCTCATGGCGTATGCCCTGTTACGTACTTATGTCTCTCCGATTTTGAAAAGGGGCAGTACCCTTCTTTCCAGTGTTCAGTAAGGGGTAATAGCAGTGTTCAACAAAGGGCAGTAGCAGTTGTTTTGATGTTTGACAGGGAGGAATAGCAGTTCTCACTGATGTTCAACAAGGGGCAGTAGCAATGGACACTGATCATGGATTAGACCTATTGAAACCCAATTTACCTCTTTCCCTCACTGCAGTAAATCTTTTAGGATAAGTTTTCCAAGCTTTTGGTTTTTGAGGTTTTATGACTTGTAACCCCAAATGTGGAAGACTTTTTTGGTGCCAGGAACTTCTTCAGCGGGTATGATTTTCCTTAGCTGATAATATAGTCTTCCTAGACCACCTCATCTTGGGGCCAGATCCCAACATAGAAGTGCTGATATTTGGAACTTAAATGTGTGGAATTTCTCAAACACTTTCACAGTATGAATTTAGGTGAATGTGTAATGTTTGATGTTCAGGAAGTTTTTATTTTTATTCTAAGACAGGACCTATCAGTTTTGAAACTTTTCATGTATTCCTTGAAGCTTCAGATTCTAAGATTTTAGAAACTCTGTTTAGATTTTTTTCTTCGCCTTTTAGTGATAAAACAGTGTTAGTGATACTGTTACCTTCTACAAGAGTTCCTTTCTGGTACACTGTTGACTTTGGGGTTAATTTGTTTGGGCGTACTTAAGATAAGCTTCTTAGGATAGGCTTTTCAGGTAATTTTTCACAAGGTGACTTGCTACCCTCATGTTCTGAACCTAAGGGGTAATTGGAAGAGGAGTTTTTTAGTGAGTTAGCCCCTCAGCAGTATTCATAAATTTTTTCATTATGATAACCTAGTTGTGGAGATGTCAGTGAGATACAAAGAAATGTCCACATACAAGAACCAACTCATTTTCATTGATGATATGGGATTTGATAGTTTGATAGCTAAGATTTTGGCAAAAAATGAAACCAGTAAGTTATGAAATACCCCACTTTTGATTGCTTTTTAGATAACTACTTGAGAACATTATATTTTATGCCCATTCAGTACCTGAGAGAATTTATGGAGATCACCAGAAATTATTGAGGGAGCACCGCTTTATTCATGCAGGATTACGAAACTTTTGCTGGCTCACCCTGGCTTGTGTGTTAGAGCTCATAATGCCAGGAGGGTGGCATCCATTCTGGCATTTGTGAGGAACATTTCCTTAGAGGAGTTAACAAAATAGGTCTTTGACATTCTGCAAACTCTTTTGTTAAATGGTACTTCTCTTGAGATATTGAGGATCTGGTTTCAGTCATTATCTTCATCCTTATCTTCACATGAATACAACCTTCACTGCTAGAACATTTTTTTTATTACAATAAACTTTATAATTGTATTTGTCTTTGATATTTTGGTTAACTTGATGATGGGACAGTTGGATTGCCACCTTCAAGACAAAGGATCACTGTAGTGGATAAGGGTGGAAGAAGATTTTTATAGTAATGTGCTACAAGGTACCCATTAGGTTAACTGTTTGTGGTTGAGACATTTTTCACTAATCCTCTTCCTTGTTGGTATGCTTTCAAAGTTCAGAGGACAAACTGACCCTGAAGAGATAGGTGAGGGTCCAGCAAGTAGGTTTCTAGGTTGCTGCCTCTGGCCCTACCATCTGAGAATTTGAGGAGGTCAGCAAAACTTATGTGTCAACCCACAGGAAAGTAATGTCATCACCAAGTGGAGGTTGCTGAATGGCAGAAAGGCACACCCCAACCAAGGTGTAGGCTGCAACTACTGAATAGATGGTAAGTTAGAGGTTAAAGGTATTAACCTTGCCAGAAAGCTGGGGTTAGAGGTTCTAACCTTTGGGATCTTAGAGATTCTTTCAAAACTCAAGGAACACTGCTCCAGAGAGAAAAATTATCAATTTTCAAAACTTATTTTCCAGAATTTGCATGGGTGTGGAGTACACGTGAACAAGGCGGTCAAGCAGGCAGTATTCTCCTAAGCTCTGAAGACCGACAGATTATCTTCAATCCGGAGTACAGTTCAGGAACTGCAGCGATTCGAGGAAGTGAACCTCTTTTCTCTGGTTTTCACCATTACTGGGAGCTTAAAATGACCTCAGCTGTCTATGGTACTGACATTGTAAGTTGATCTTCCATACATTTTGTGATGCTGACCTTATAGCCCATATCCTTTAACTGTACTCAGCAGAAGTTTTTACCTTGCTTGAAATTTCTTGTTTTGGATGAATATTTAATAACTAGAAAGAACGAATTTTGTAAAGGATTACACTCTTGATACAATTGTGGTAAAACTTGTCAAGATTAAAGGATACCAGGTACTGAGTAAGGTTCATCAACACTGAATGAAGTAAAATGGGATTAGTAGTGGAAAAATTTGATTTATTGTAACGTACACGATTGTGTTGAGACTCATAAGGATTAAAGGAACATTGGTGGAAATAAAATGGTTGGGGCCCAGTTGTGCATAGGGGACTCTGGTTTCGTTGCATTATACAGGATTGCTAGTGTGTGGATGTGAGTGAATAAGACCATTTCATCATGCCTTCTTGGCACTACCTTGCTAATGTGGGAAATGGCAACCAAGTGTGCAAAGAAGAAAAGTTGTTGCACCCAGTTTAGTTGTAGCACAATCTTTTTGATGTAAACTTTTAAATGTAAAGTCTGACAATCCAGCCTTTAAGAGCCAATTATTTAAAATGCAAAATTTATGTCATAAATCTAAGTGTCACAATTTCCCTTCTCATAGGATGACAGACATATGGTAATTGAGTAAAGCACTCTCTTTACTACTATATATGTTCAGTACTTTCAGAATCACTTCAGTGAAATTATATACTTATATCCCTATCATCATTTCCATCCACCCATTTTTTACAGTTGAATATAATTGTACAAGTTATGTACATTACATGGGACATATTGTTGGCATCTATCTAGCCATATTTTTCACTTTTATGCTTTACAAATGATTTCTGATGGGTGATTACTAAATGGTCATAATTATGCTCCTCCACATTATATTTTATAAGTTCGTTGAGTGTAACTGGAAGAATGGGGATTGAAAAGTGAGAGCTTGCACAGAGCATTGGACCCAGGAGGAACAATATAGTTTCAGAGGCAGTAGTTTTGTAGATGTTTACTGTTAAGAATGTTTGATAAGTACTGAGAAAAGAGAAGGGTGTATACTTAAAGAAGCAGAAAGATATGTGGTGTGTATGGATCTGGAGAAAGCATGTGATAGGGTTTTAAGAAATGCTTTGTGGAAGGAGCAAAGTAATTAGAAGCAGTAAGGAGTTTTTATCAAGAGAGTAAAGTGTGTGTATAGGATTAGGTAGAGGGGAGGGTGAGCAGTTCTAGGTGAAAATGAGTCTGCAGCAAGGTTGTGTAATGTCACCATAGTTGTTTAATTTGAGGTAAATTCAAGGGTCATGGAGGTAGGAGCAGTTATGTGGTCTGCTTAGGGGAGGGGGCTTGGAAAATGAGTCAGTTTTTGTTTTCTGATGATGCAGCTGATGATGACACTGACTGCTGAAGATGGTGTCATGAGTGTGGGAGAGCATATGGAAGGAGGAAGTTGAGAGTAAATGTGAATAAAAGTAAAGCTATGTCCAGCAGTATGGAGAGACAGTTTAACTGGGATTTGAGTTTGAATGGAGAGAATTTGGAGAAAGTGGAGTGTTTTAGACACCTTAGAGTGGACTTAGCAGTAAAGGAAGCCATGGAAGTGGGTCAGAGAGCAAAGCTTTTAAGAACATAGAGGAATGTGTGGAAAGAAAGGTCACTACCTGGGAGAGTAAAAGTGGGTTTGTTTGAAGATATATTAGTTAAGAATGAATGGGGAAGATGAATGTGTTGGAAATTAAATATCTGAGGACAATATGCAGTGTGAGTAAGGTTGATCGAGTAAGTAATGATAAGGTAATATGAAGATTATGTTTGAGAGCCAAAGAGGTCGTGTTGAAATAGCTTGAACATATGGAGAGAATAAGTGAGGAAAGTTTGACAAAGAGGATATATGTGTCAGAAGTGGAGTGGACAAGGAAAAGCAGGAGACCAAATTGGAGTTGGAAGAATGGAGTTCAAAAGGTTTAGTTAAAAGGTTTAGTTAAAGGCATGCATGGGATGGAGTGGATTAGAGTAGTGCGGTGTACAGGAAGAAACATGGTGCAGTCGACTGACCAGGGTACATGAAACAGCTGGAGGAAACCAGAGAAAGATATATGGGGCTTGGTTGTGGATGGGTGCTGTGGTTTCAGTGCTTTACACCTGACAGCTAGAGAGTAGATGTGAGCAAATGAGGCCTTCCCTTCATATGCTCTTGGTGCTACTTCAGTAACATGGGAAATGACAAACAAGAGTGAAAGAGAAATTTTCATATTAAGATTATTAAGATTTTTTAATGATTTTTATTAGCAGTCATAAAACATCTACTCAGTCTGTTCACAGTAAGCTGTGTTTGTCTATTTCTCTGTAGATCTTTCTGACTTTTGTAATCTATTTGTATTCATGTAATTGCCTATTTTCACCAATTTTGCAGTATGGGGTAGGATCTTACCATTTTTTGGGCCCCATCTCTAGTACTTTTTCATACAACATTTTTAAACTTTTGTATGTTGCCAGCATTTGCATTTTGTTGCTTGGCTTGTTCCATTCACTGTCCTGACACATTTCTGACATGCTTCCAAAAACGTTTCTTGCTTAGTTTCTTGTAGCTGCATGGAGATTCACAGAAGGAAAATGGCATGATTTAGAGTTAAAGGTGATTGTCTTTTTCAAAAGGCCCAGGCAGACTTTTGCAGACTCAGTGGAAACAGTTGCTGGATCAAGGACTGTAATATACCGGGTGAAGTAGAACACCCTGTAGCCCCTTTCATCCTCACTCCATCCCAGCCCACTCCACCACCATATCTAACACTCATTACCAAACTTTCTGGTAACTTTTCATTAAATATCTTATTATATAGGGTATGTTAAGTGTATTTTGTTTATTTTTTTGGCCCATAGTTCTGAAACCCATATTATCATAGGAACTCATTTTACATAACACAGTTCCCTGAAATATAAAGTATTCTTGTCCCTAACTCACCTTATCAGGTATACCTGGATTAATCTTGCTAGTGGTGACTATGGTGAGGTGGTAATGGTGGTGGTGACTGATGGGATGGCAATATTGTGATGGTAATGATAGGGGTGACTGTAATGTGGTGATGGTAAAGATGGTTGAGGTAAAGTGATGGTAATACAATTGAAGAATTTTCTTGGCATTATATTCTGGTGCATGCTTCACCCCTACTTTTGTGATTTTTGAGGGAACAACTACTTGGGTTATAATCAATGAACAGTATTCCTAGGAATACGCATCATGACTGGTAGGACACCACCTTGGAAAGAACATGTTTCAACCTTCAAAATTGTCTCTGGAAAGCAACCTCCAAAACCTCTTCCTAGTAATAAGTCAAGTTTTAACATTTTTGTTTTATTAGGATTTTCCTTTAGGTTTTACTATTATATGGAAGGTGAAGATATTTAGAGGTTTTCAGAAAAGAAGAGAGAATGTTGGGGAGAAGAGTGGTGAGAGTAAGTGAGCTTGGAAAGGAGACTTATTTGAGGAAGTACCGGGAGAGATTGAGTGCAGAATGGCAAAAGATGGGAACAAATGAGGTAAGGGGAGTGGGGAGGAATGGGATGTATTTAGGGAAGCTGTGATAGCTTGCGCAAAAGATGCATGTTGTATGAGAAAGATGGGAGGAGGGCAGATTAGAAAAGGTAGTGAATGGTGGGATGAAAAAGTAAGATTGTTTGTGAAAGAGAAGAGAGAGGCTTTGTTTGTGAAAGAGAAGAGAGAGGCTTTTGGACGATTTTTGCAGGGAAGTACTGCAAATGACTGGGAGACATATAAAAGAAAGTGGCAGGAGGTCAAG
>JAUUDZ010461280.1:0-12202 GCA_032361705.1 Panulirus versicolor | reverse complement strand
AGCAGGAGACCAAATTGGAGGTGGAAGGATGGAGTGAAAAAGATTTTGAGCGATCGGGGCCTGAACATAAAGGAGGGTGAGAGGCATGCAAGGAATAGAGTGAATTGGAATGATGTGATATTCTGGGGTTGATGTGCTGTCAATGGACTGAACAGGGCATGTGAAGCGTCTGGGGTAAACCATGGAAAGGTCTGTGGGACCTGAATGTGGGTAGGGAGCTGTGGTTTTGATGCATTACACATGACAGGTAGAGACTGAGTGTGAAAGAATGTGGCCTTTTTGACTGCATTCCTGGTGCTGCCTCACTGGATCAAGGGATAGCGATGCTGTTTTCCTGTGGGGCGGGGTAGCGACAGGAATGGATGGAGGCAAGCAAGTATGGATATGTGCATGTGTATGTATGCAATGTCTGCATATGTGTATGTATATGTTGATATGTTTATGTATGTATTTGTGCCTATGTGGGCATTTATGTATGTATATGTATGTATGAGTGGATGGGCCATTCTTCATCTGTTTCCTAGCACTACCTCGCCGACACGGGAAACAATGATTATGTATAAAAATAATATAATTCCATCTCCAATGTGATTCCCAACCCTACTTCTTGTTTTTTCAACTTCTAATACATATACCCTGTATGTCAAACTCTCCTCACCCATTCTCAATATAAGTTCAAACATTTCAGCATACCCTCTTCAGCTCTCTCATCATTATCATTACACCTGTCTCTTATCCGATCATTTCATACTCAATCAACCCTTAAACATTTTATTTCTAATGCATTCACCCTTTTCCATACAATCTTATCTAGAGCCCATGATTTCCACTCATACAACAACGCTGGGATAACTATACCTTCAAATATACCAATCCTTGTACTCCTAAATAGTAACCTTTCTTTTCACAAATTTGTCAAGGCTTCCATGACCTATGCTCCCTCACCCTCCTTATGACTCACTTCAGCTCCTATATTTCCCTTTGCTGCCATGTCTACTCCTAGTAATCTAAAACACTTCACTTCCTCAAAGTTTACTCTATTCCAACTCAAAGCCCAATCAACCTGTCTCTTTCCACTGCTTAATCTAATGAACTTGCTTTTATCTTCACATGCTCTCTCAACTTTCTCCTTTCAAACACACTCCTGAGCCATGAAACTAATTTCTGCAGTTTCTCACTCAAATTTGCCACTAGCACCAAGTCATCATCAGCAAACAATAATTCACTCACCTCTCAAGCTTCATACCCTTGATAAGACTGGCAACCTGCTCCTCTCTCCAAGACCTTTGCATTCACCTCCATCACCACCCCAGTCATAAAAAGATTAAAAAGCCTTGGTGACATCACACACCTTTTCCTGAGATCCACCTTCACCTGGAACCACTAATCCTTATCTCTTATTACTCACGCATAAGGAGCTCTTGATAAAAAAACTTGTCACTATTTCAAACAGCTTTCCTCCTACACCACATTTTCATGACACCTTCAACAGAGTATCTCTATCAGCCCTATACTATGCTTTCTCTATATCTATAAAAGCCAAATACAAATCCTTTTGTTTCTCTTAATATTTCTCACACACATTTCTTCAATGCAAACACACTGTCCACACATTATCTACCACTCCTGAAGCTACACTCTTTCTCCCAAATTTGAAACTCTGCATGCCACCACCCTCTTAAGTCAATAATCCCTCCCATGCAGCTCTTCAGGTACACTTAACAAACCTATGCCTCTGTAATTTGAAATATACTTTTGTCCCCCATGCCTTCATACATCAGCACTATGCAGGCACTCTGCCAATCCTCAGGCGCTTACCATATTTACATAAAAAATCCAAACTAACCAATCAACATCGGTTATCTCCATCCTTGAGCAATTCAACTACAACTCCATCCACTCTGGCCAACTTGTCTCATGCAGAGCTTCCATCATCTCTTCTTTTTACCAACCCACTAGCAAAGACACTCACCTCATATACATATCTGACAAAAACACCACAAATCTGCCATCTTATCATCAAAGACATTCAACAATCCTTCAAAGTATGTTACCACTTCCCCCATTTGCCCCTTCAATTCTCCCATTTGTTTCCTTATCTTTCTTACAGTATTACTCCCCTTCGAAAACAATTTCTTATTCTCAATAAAGTTTGATGATACTCATTCACCCTAAACCTCTTTCTCAGCCTTTGTGCCATCCTCCTGACAAACTGCTTTCTCTTGTACATCTCCCAATTACCTGCACTCTTTCTCAACAAGTATCCCCACAAATAATGTCCATACAACTCTTTCCTATTTCACTAAACTTCCTCATCCCACTGCTCACTACCCTCTCTCATATGCCCATCTCCCATCTTCCAAATGCCAAACATGTCAGCACTGCTTACCTAAATACCTCCCATTCCTCATTCACTCCCCTAACTTCATTTATTCACACCTTTTGCCATTCTAATTCAGTCTTTCCTGTTATCTCTTCACACAAGCCTCTTTCCCAAGCTCACTTACTTCCACTACTCTTATCCAACCAATATCATCTACTTTTTTTCCAAAAGCTTCTACGAACCTTCACCCTCACTTCCACCAAATCATGATCAGAAATACCACCAGCTTTCCCTTTTGGCACATTCACATCCAAGAATTTCTCTTTTCCACACCTACAATCTGGTACATAATCCAATCAAGCACATCTACCATCATCCTTACAAACCCATGTATACATATGTATGTCCCCTCTTTAAAACACAGTAATTCAAAACATCAGTCCCCTTTCAGCACACAATTCCACAACCTGTTCACCACTGTCATTTACATCATTTTGTACCCTACGCCCCCCCCAATTATACCCTTAATTGCCACATTTCTCATCACCTATCACTAATACCCAATCCCTTGCATCAAAATTGCTGTCATACTCCTTCACATCCTCTAGGAAGTGAGACAGTAATTGTTCACTGATAATACAGCCCTGGTGGCAGATTCAAATAAGAAATTGCAGAAGCTGGTGTCTGAGTATGGGAGAGTGTGTGACAAGAGAAAGTTGACAGTAAATGTGAATAAAAGCAAGTTGATTTTGTTAGGCTTTGAAGAGGCAAGTTATCTGGAGTGCGAATTAGAATAGAGAGAACTTGGATGTAGTGGAATGTTTCAGATATCTGGGAGCGGTTATGGCTACAAATGGAACTATGATAACTGAAGTGAGCCTAAGGGGAGCTTGAGGGGATAAAGGTCTTGAGCATACTGAGGAATGTATGGAAAGATAGAGCACTGTCTTTAAGGGAAAAGATGCATATGTTTGATGGTACAATAGTCCCTTTGGTGCTATAGGGATCTGAGGCTTGGGCCTAAGACAAAAATGCAAAGGAAAGGGTGAATGTGTTGGAAATGAAATGTATGAGGATATTATGTGGTGTTAGAAGGGTTGATCAAATGAGAAATGATAAGGTAAGAGAGAGCTGTGATAGTAAGAAAAGTAGGTACGAAAGCTGAAAAGGTGTGCTGAAATAGTTTGGAAACGTTGAGCGGATATCAGAAGAAAGTACAAAGAAAATGGGGAATCATGAAGGAGGTGGAAGGGTGGAGTGAAAAATACTATGAATGTATGGGGGTCTGAACATCCAAGAGGGTATGAGGCAAGGGATGGAGCAAATCAGAATGATATGGTATACAGGGGACATGTGCTGTTAATGGGGTGACTCAGGGCAAATGAGGCAGTTGGGGAAAACCATGGAAAGGTCTGTGGGGCCTGGTTGTGGATATGGAGCTCTGGTTTCAGTGCACAGCACATGACAGCTAAAGACTGGAAGTGAGCAAATTAAGCCATTTCTTCATCTGTTCCTGGCACAACCTGTATAATGTTTGCAATGGCAACCTTGTTTGTGGAATGGGGGGTGAAGAATCACCTCAAGGCAAAGATGAGTGAATCAAGAATTTTCATCCTATGCACTCTGGTTGCAGTGAACAGATAATATAATACTGTGATGCATCCACAAAAAACAACCACAGTTAATGAATTAGAGGAGCAAAAGTTACGTGAAGATGGAAGAACACTTATATTCATTTGTCCAGTTACAAACATTCTATATTTTCAATAAGGAGTACACATTGTAATCTGAAGACACAACTGGTATCTGAGGCTTGCATTTGATCCACCTTCTACTGAAGAAAAAATAGAAATCAAAATAACTTATCAAAAGGGTATTTCAAAATTTAACAAACTTACAACAACTCACAATGATGATCATGTGCCTATTACATTCTTAATGCTGAAGAGATTGAAAATTTCTGAAAATCTGCTAATCATATCAAGATATTCTGTACATAAGACTAAGGTTATGTACACTGCCAGTTTGAGTTAACCTATGAATTTACACATATAACTTACATGTGCGCAAATACTGCAGAGCTGCCACTTGCATCTGGGGAGAGATTTGTACACGCTTATGATTTGTTTGGTTGCCTGGATGAGAGAACTCCGTAAAGTCTGGTCGCCCAATAAGCTGGCGACGACGCTTGCTGCGATTGTCAGCTAAAAGAGAATAATAGTGAACATTTTCATACAGTACCCACTTACCTTTCCCATTTTAACAAAGAACCATCAAGAAAAGATAACTAAGCCTTACAGAAAAAATCTTCCCTTCTGTTTCTATTTTCAGAAAAATACAATAAAGAAGGGAAGAATTTCCCTACCATGCCCCTAATCTCCTTTATGCAGCTCCAAGATCTTCACATATACCTTGCTCACCACCATTAACCCTTAACATCCATATTGTTCTCTGTACCCTAAATATTCTAGTTTTTAAACCTTACAAATGTTTTTTCAGCCTTACAGAATGATAAACAACATGATCCTTAATCTTGTAATACCCACTGTAGGGATACTGCTTCACTGCTATCAGGGATAAGAGTAGACAGTGTTGCTTTCATGTCTGTGAGTCAGTTATTGTTTGCTGATGACACAACACTAATGGCAGATTCAAACGAGAAACTGCAGATGTTGGTGATTGAGTTTGGGAAAAAATATGTAAAAGGAGGACGTTGAGAGTAAAAGTAAATAAAAGCAAGATTATATTGTTTCACAGGGCCAAGGAACAGGTTGATTGGGGGTTTGAGTTTGAACTGAGAAAATCTAGAGGAATTGAAATATTCTAGATAATTGGGAGTGGACATGGCAGCAAATGGAACCATGGAAGTGGAGGTGAGTCACAAGGTGAGTAAGGGAGTGAAGGTTCTAGGAGCATTGAAGAATATGTGGAAAGAGACACTATGTGGAAGGGTGAATATGGGTATATCTGAAGGTATAGTAGTCCTATGAAGCTGTGAGGATGTGAGGCATGGGCAATAGATGAGGATGTGAGGAGGAGGGTGGATGTGTTGGAAAGGTAATGTATGAGGTAAATATGTGGTGTGAGGTGGTTTGATTGAGTAAGTAATACAAAAGTAAGAGAGAGGTGTGGTAATAACTTGGTTGAGAGGGTGTGCTAAAATGGTTTGGGCAAATGGAGAAAATGAATGGGGAGAGGCTGACAAGAGAAAATGTGTCAGAAAAGCAGGGAAAAAGGAAACGGGGGGAGGCCAAATTTGAGATGAGAGGATGGAGAATAAATATATTTTGAGTGCTAGGGGCCTGAGCATATAGGAGGATCAAACACATGCATGGGATAGAGAAAACTGGAGTGATGTGGTATACAGGGGTAGACATGCTGTGAATGAAATGAACCACAGCATATGAACTGGCCTGGGGAAACCACAGAAAGGTCTATGGGCCCTAGCTGTGGATGAGTAGCTATATTTTCATTGCATTACATATTAAAGCTAGAGAATGGTTGTGGGCAACTGACTCATGCCTTCATCTGCTCATGGCACTACCTCGCTAATCTAGGAAAGGGCAAACAAGTATCAAAGAAAAAGATGATCATATGAACAATTAAATAAACACACAAAAAAAACAGAATTATATTGCATGAGAAAAGGATAACAATTCACATCAAACTAAGAGACTGCAGCAGAATACAATAAGTGTCTCTGTGACACAATTCCAAGAAACTGAGAGACCTAAGCAGCCAAAAGCAGCTGGTTCAGAGACATCAGTGTGATGGCTGTCGCTGATTGGCTAAAAGAGAACCCATCAGCCAAACAAAACTCTTCAGAGATCCAAGAATCAACCAAAACTGAGCTTCCTCATCAATGTTCAGAGGATAGAAATGATCCAGACCAAGATGCTCCTCAAAGGATATCCAAATGCTCAAGGGACAGGCCACAGAGAAGAGGAAAGGAAAACAATTTAACTGTCCTGAGGATTATGAATTATATATATTCTGCCTGTATTTTCATAGAAGCTCATGTTTCATCTTAATATGCTGGACCTGGGTTTGAGAATGGGTATGAAACTAAATGGCCTTATATGTATATCTGATTTATACTTATTATATGGAAACACAGTTAACAATAATGGTATTGATCATAAAGTAGCTGCTGAAAAAGTACCATGAACTTTCAGTGCCATTCTTAAAAAACTTATCACAACATAGTGTTCAAATTTTTGATAATCTTTTCATATAAATATGGTAAAAAAGGAAAAATCATGGATGGAAGAAGACATGGTAATACAACAAGAAAAATGAGAGATAAAGCAAAAAATAAATGAAAGTGGAAAAAGAGTACAAAGGAAAGTATCAGTTCATAAAATTAGAAATATGATAAAAAATCAAAAGAAAAATAACAAGAAAAGAAAGAAGAGCTGATAATTATAATGTGAGAAAGGGTTAGGACAATTCTTCCTTTTCTTTCTGAAACAACTTCATAACTAACATATATGTAAATTTTTCCTCTCATCTCTTACATCTCTAAGGCACAGTATCTACATATTCCCATACATTTTCAAAGGTGACATAAAACTTACATTTCAGTACTCTGTCATCTCTCCTTTGGCCTTGATTACCATCTGCAGGTGTCCAAGCATGGAATTGGCAAGGTTCCTGAAGAATTTTAGGTCCATGTTTTGGGTACATATGGTCTTGATCTCCTGAACGAGATGAGACATTGATGGGATGTTGCAGGAAGCAGCCATCTGATTGTGCATTCAGAGCATCCAGTGTGCCTAAAAATCTGAAGTGTACCTACATTTTCTTGCTCCCAGGTGAGAATTCTGGCTTTCTCCACCTTAGATAGGTAAGAGCCAACCATTTTGAAGCACAAGTGGAAAAAATAATGCCCAAAAGCAAAATTCCCAAAATGAGGTTGTAGCAAGGAAGAATAGAGAAGGAACACCTTTCCCTCAAGATAACCTGAGGCACAATGAGGCAGGTTCCTGGTGATCAAAAAATTAGAAACACTAGAGGATCATATATATCTTAATTTCACCCTTACAGCATCATATGTTTGTACCAACAATATACCTTAGCTATGTGTCACCTTTGAAAATATATGGGGGTGGTAAATGTTCTTTGTGGACACTGTACATGGGTGAAAAAGAAGAGAGAATGAAATACCTAAAGAAAAATCAAAGTAACTGGATGATAAAACTGCATAAAGTAAGGGACAACTATTTCTACGTAAATAAGATATGAAGTCCTGGATAACAAGGAAACAAGCTGTTGGTGTTGTGAAACTGGTAATTTGATCTTCCCTTTCATGAAGCAATATCATCATTACTAAATATCAAAGCAACTTTACATTACCAAATTTAACCAAGTTTGAAACTTACTAAACACATCTGTTTCATCCACAATTTCTTCCTGGATAAGCTCTTCAATCACATCTTCCAGAGTGACCAAGCCCAAGACCTCATAAAATGGATCACAATCACCTTCGTTGTTAACTCGCTGAACAAAGGCCATGTGGCCCTTCGCACCTACAGGAATATTCCAGTATTAAATCCAGAAACAAGTTATTTGATCATCATAATAATATCTATTTCTAATATCCCTCCCAGAACTATGTCATTTTTTCTTGTGCCTCAAATACACAGACAATCCAATAACACAATCCAAAAAAACTAACTTTCTTTCCATCTCTAGCACAACTCAAATGACAAAGTTCCTTTATCCCAAAGGACTGAGGACTAGGAAAGCTACCAATATATCTCTCGCATGTCATAAGAGGTATCAAATAGGGGAAGGTGAGCAGAGGGGATGGAAACCCTTCCCTTACTGAATAATCACCTTCCAAAAACAGGAAGAGATGAAAGAGCCAAAAGGATTTCTCCATAGACTGAGGTGTTTGAATGTATGTGAATGTAACCAGGATGAGTAGAACAAAGAGATAAGTACTATTTCTGATGAGAGGAACCTAGTGGTTATCTGTGTCATAAGAGGTATTAAATAGGGGAAGGTGAGCAGAGGGGATGGACACCCTTCCCTCACTGAATAATCACTTTCCAAAAACAGGAAGAGAAGAAAGAGCCAAACGGATTTCTCCTTAGACTGAGGTGTTTGAATGTATGTGGATGTAACCAGGATGAGTAAAACAAAGAGATAAGTACTATTTCTGATGAGAGGAACCTAGTTGTTATCTGAGTAAAACTAAACTGAAGGGGAAGAGGATAGATTGGTTTGGGAACTTTCAAGGGAAAATGTCCAGGTTAGTGTTTAAGTAAGTGCAATGGAAAAGGTGTATAATTCTGCTGAAGATGGAGCTGTAAGACCATGCTAGTTAAAAAGTATGAGTTCAAGACTGACTACAGCAGCTGGGCAATTGCTAATGCTTATGTGGCACTAATGTGCACTCTTGTTCTCCTCACACTATTGACCTCTTTCCAAAACATCAGCATGCCTGTCACTTGCCCCTTTTTCAACCCCTGCACCTTCCTCTCGACATCCTCCCATTTCCTCTTGTACATCTCCTAATCATTCACACTCCTTTCTTGTTGGTAATGTCAATATGCCTCTATTTTCTCCTTCAATAGCAACTTTTCTTCCTCCTCCTAACACTCACTACCCTTTCCCACAAGACCATATCCCATCTTACATATGTCACACTTTTCTCACTCAGTTAAGTTCTGCTTCCCTTCATGCCTTCCATTCCTCATCCATTCCCCTTGGTTAGTTTACTTTCATCCAGTCTCTCATGGTATGAGCTTCTTTTCCAAGGTCACAGACATGCACCAACCTCCTGCCTATTTTCACTTGCACCTCCATAAATATGGGATCAGACATCCTACCAGCTGCCCTTCTGAGCACATTAACAATCAAGAGTCTCTCCTTAGCATGCCTGTCAATTAGTACATATTCCAGTAATGCCACTAACCATTAACCCTTTCATCCAGGCACATTTATGTATGTTCCTTTTTCAAACTGGGCTTTCCTCATCACCAGTCCTTTTTCAGCACAAAACCCTATGAACTGTTCACAATTTTCATTCACCCTTGGTATCCCATGTCCCCCAACAATAACCTCAACTGCCACATCATTCAATCTAGCATTCAAATCTCCTATCACTATTACTCAACAACTAGCATTAAAACTGCTAACACAATCACTCAACTCCAAAAACAGTAGCCTCTCTTCTCACCACTCTTACTATTCGATGAACAAGCACTAATAATCACCTACCTACTCCTAGCTTCACTCTCACCCACACCAATCTTGAACTCACTTTCTTGCACTCTTTCGTGTATTCCCACATCTCCTTTTTCATCAACAGTGTCTCCCTCTTCTTTGCTCTTGCCCTCAAATTAACCCCAAACATTAGGACATTCCCATATCATTCTTTCCCCTTTACTCTAAGCTTAGTTTCACTAAGAGCCACAACATCCATGTTCCTCTTTCAAAAATATTACCTATCATTCCCTTCTTCTCATTTTGGTTAAATCCATGCATATACTACACCGCAACCTAAGACATCAAGGAGGATAGGCATTCCTTGCTAACAGAAACTGAAATACGAAGGGAGGAGGGATTCTAGATCCCCACTCTTGCCCCTTTTAATCATCTTCTCTGTTAGGCAGTGAATATACGAGAAGTTTTCTTTCTCCCTTACCCCTAAGGATATATTAAAATGACATAAAATCTAAACTCATTCTAAAATTACTGATCAAATGCCATATTATGAAAATTAATTTAAACACTGCACAAGACTACAATACACTTTAATGAAATTATCTTGTACTGTAATTATGGAAAGGCTATATAAATTTTATGTTAACTTTACAGAATAAATACAATCATAACCCAAACTGATGTGTGCTTTACAGACTCTGTTTTCTTAAAGTGCTATAAAAAACAAAACAAAGCCCTTACTAAAGCAAAAGTGTATGTACAGTATGTAAATTACTGGATAACTAACCTTCTTTAAACTCCTTAAACATGACATCCAGGGTGGTATCAACAAAGACAAAGTTACATGGATTTTGATAAAATTGACATAACGTCTTGAGAGGAGTGTTATCATCAGGATCAATGAATGCTAAGTCCTTGGTAAATAAAACTGTAATTATATTTGTACGTTCCCCTTCATATACAGGCACACGGGAATATCCTGGAATTGAAAAAATTAATAAAAGAATACAGTACTGTATAAATGAATAACTTGGCCACTAAATTTTTTTTCATACATATTCTCCATTTCCCACATCAGCAAGGTAGCATTAAGAACAGAGGGCTGAGCTTTAGAGGGAATATCCTCATATATACTTTAAAGGTGCATCAGTTCTATTAGTATTCAAGCATTTTATAAAAGGCAATGTACAGTGATCATGAAAATTTTGCTGAGAACAGCTTCAAGCAATGCACTGTCTACATACTTAATTCTACACATATAAATTACTTTTCTTGCATTTACACTCTGGTTGAGTAACATCTCAAATAGAGGTGATAAATACACATGCAAATAACAGCAAAGTGGCTTTATCTATATAAAGAAAGCTGGTGTGGAAAATAGGACTGCACAGCTTAAAATAAATAGTAGTGCTTTCTGCACTGACAATGGATGAAAGTTGAGACAGCAGAATCCTGAGAGGTGAGTGAACTGATAATGCAATAAGGATAAAAAAACAAAAACAAATCATGCACCCACCAGACAGAAATCTGCAGTATCCATCAAGATCTCTTATGCCCATTAATAAATTACATCTTAATTTTTCTGCATTTTCCCTTTACCTTCATTTGATCCTATCATTCTACTAACTCTGGTATCATCTGCAAATATGAACACATTTTCCTTTACTTATATTTTCATGTTTATTTCTCTTACAGTACATATCACAATATTTTCATAGAGAAGTTCCAATCACCACCAGTGAATTTTCCATTTATTAGAAACTCCTTAAGCCACCAATCAAGTGTTTTGTTTTGTTTTGTTACTTTACCTTTGTCTCCACTACATAACAATTAGGTACCCCAGCACCCACGGCTTTCAACACATTCCCATCCAAAAGCCTCTCTTTTGCATGCCATAAATTAGTGTGTAATCCAACCATGCCCTTTTATTATCTTTCACATTCATCCATCTATATACTTGTGGTGGCCCCATTTAAAAACTGAGTATTTCCTAAAATCAGTCCATTTTCAGCACATAACTCTACAAACAGTTCAGCATTCCTAATCACATCACTAAATACCTAATGTCCCCCAATTATACCCTCAACTGCCACATTACTCTCTCAGTTAAAATACCTGTCACTAATACCTGATCTCTTGCAACAAAACTGCAGACACACTCAATCACCTGGTCTCAAAACACCTTTCTTCCTTGTCCTTTTCATGGCCAGGTGCTTAAGCACTAGTAGTCACCCATCTCTTGTTATGCACTTTCATTTTTTCCCATATCAGTCTGGATCTTATCTCCTTAAGCTCTTTCACACATTCCCACAACTCCTACTTCAGCATTAGTGCTACTGCTTCCTTAGCTTTTGCCCTAACACCTACCCATAACATTTAACCCCAAGCCAATTTTGAACCATTTTCCCCCTTCATCCTAAAGGTTTGTTTCACTTTGTGTCAGAACATCTTGGTTCCTTTCCTCAAACATATCACCTATATCTCCTTTCTTTTTATCTTGATTACATTCACAATGTAATCTGACACATATAGATATATCCTCTTAGTCAATCTTTCCTCACTCATTCTCTCCATGTGACCAAACCATTTCAAAACACCCTCTTCCGCTCTCTCAACCAAACTCTTTTTGTTACCACACATCTCTCTTACCCTATTATTACTTACTCGATCAAGCCACCTCACACCACATATTGTCCTCAAACATCT
>JAUUDZ010461269.1:0-12202 GCA_032361705.1 Panulirus versicolor | reverse complement strand
ATAATAATGATAATAATAATAAGACCTAAAAACATACGGTTCCATCAACAGGATTAGTAGACACCTTGATGTTGTTGCCTGACCTAGGCTGGGCTATAGATTCTCATGGGAGTTTGTCCTTCCTGTTGATAGTGAACATACCAAATGTAAACTTTGCTAACAGAATAATGCTCACACCTTGAAGCATTACATATATGACTTAAAACTTTGAAAATCAGTGAGTTCAGAGATGACATTCATCGGATACTTAAGTATCATAAATTTGCTTATTGTATGTAGTTATTTTCTTATTCATCTAGATACCATGTGATTTGCCAAATTGTGTTACCCAAACCATGCTAACACTATTCTTTCTACATAACCTTAAATGTATATCGGTGATTGAGGCCCACTAGTCCTTGATCCTTTCGTGCAGTGTATCCTCTTTTGCACCACCGCTCACAAGATGAGTAGGAATGTACAATAAATTAGCCGCAGTTGCGGCATGAATGAAAACGAATTAATCCTCTCCTTCCATCAACCTCCTGAACACATAGATATCGTCACTTCAACAAAGCAGACTGGAATAAGTTACGAGAATTCTTTTCCAATTTTCCTTGGGTAAATTACAATCTCTTATGTGGTGATCCTTCTGTCTCTGTCAAACACATAACAGAGGTTATTGTTGTGGGAGTGGGGGCATTTACCTCCTCTATCCCCAGGATGACCTGCTCTTCCAATCCATTATTCAGCCTTTTCTGTTGTATGACCAACTGACAAGGGATCAGGTATATCGTGCTTGGAAAAACTCTCATTCCTCCGAATCCAAGTCAGGATTTATCACTGCCCTTATAGAGTGCAAAGCGTTCATTCATTCAAAGAACGTGCGATTTCCTCTCCTCGTCACTCACTGGTCGGTCTTCTGGTATTTAGCTAAGAACATCTCTAACAACTTCTGTCGTTCTGTCTTCCCATCTTTTCCGTTCTGACGATACTATAGCTGTCTCTCCGGTAGACATAGCAACTCAGGTTCCCGTTTTTCCTCTAACTCCACCTTGGATGACTCTAACACTTCTTCACCCCCTGATGCTCCTCTTACTGATCCTATGTCCCTTTCCATAATCTCTTTACGAATTGTCTGAAAAGCAATTCCCTCTCTTGACACAAAGTTTATGGACTTAATGGCATTTATTCCCGTGTACTGAAAGAGTGTGCCTCTGTACTTGCTCGTCTTTCCGTTTCTGTTGATAACCAGATCTTTTGCTTCTCCTTGGAAGCATACATTGATTCATCCCATCCCTAAGAAGGGTGACCATTCTAACCTATCAAACTATTATCTTATTGCTTTGACATCTACCATTTCCAAAGTCTTTAAATCCCTCCTCACCTCCCATCTCCTCAGACATCTTGAATCTCATAGTCTTCTCTTCGATCACCAGTAGGGCTTCCGTAATGCTAGATCCACCGGTGATACTCTCTCCTATCTGAGTAACATCTGGTCATCATCCCTGAGAGATTTTGGGGAATCCTATTCAGTTTCAGTTGATATATCCAAATCTTTTAACAGGGTGTGGCACCGGGGTCCCATCTCTGTGCTACCCTATTTTGGCTTTCCTCCGCGGTTATTGATGGATCAGCATCCCACGCCACCTTTTGTCCATCAAGGTTCTGTCTTGTCTCCTATAGTTTTTCTTCTTTTTATCAACGATTTCCTTTCTTCCACAAACAACCAAACGTATCACGCTGATGAATCAACGCTACATTCCTCCACATCCTTTAGATATGCGCCTCCTTCTCTCACTCGACCTGCATCTTCTCTCGATACAACTCCCTCAGTAATCTTAGACTTGGACGGGCTTTGTCAGCGGTGGCAGAAGAAATCCGGTTAAGTTTAATGTTTTCAAGACAGTTTCTGCCCATATCTCTATCGAAAATTCCTCATTAGTTTCCTTTCTCTTTCGACGGATCTGTAATTACATCTGACTCAATGAACATACTTGGTATTACTATAATATCCACACTATCTTTTCAATCTCATTTTATTGAAATAGCTAAGTCTGCTTCTAAATAACTGGAAGTCCTGTTTAGAAGTCTATATTTTTTTTCTTCCGTTCAGTTGCTCCTGTTATACGAATGAATGATCCATCCTTGTATGGATCACTGCTCTCATATCTGGGGTGGTTCTATCTCTGCATCCTTACCTGAGAGAGTTTGAGTAGAAAGCGATCCGACATACCAGCTCTCCCAGGCTAACTTTAAAACATGACCCACTTGCCCTACGCAGCAAAGTTGGGTCATTATCCCCCTTCTGTAGGTATCATTGTGGTCTTCGTCCCCGAAAGCTGGCTGCTTGTGTGTCCCCCTCTCTATACTGGGCAAGCTGCTGCGTCACGTGACTCATGTCTTTCTCAATAGTCATGACGCACCACTTTTTTTAGAAGACAGGCTTTTCACTTCCTCTAAATTAATATATAATCTCCTTTGTCTCTCTTCTTTTTTAAGTAACATCTTTATATTTTGATTAAGGCCCGACCTTGATGTGAACATTTGCCCGTGATTGGAGCCTCCAACGTAAAAGAGAAAGAAAAAGGTAACAAAAACATATGGGACAGCAGCAACCTTGCATTTCCACACATCTGACAAAAGATAATTTTCACGAACAGACTGCCTAACAAGGTGCATATTACATTTGTAGTATAAGTTTCACTGAATATACATACAACGTGCTGGGACGATGAATTCAAGATCCAGTCTCGAGCAGAAATGTGGTTCACGTTTTTGTTTCATAAGTTTTTATTTGGATCAGTTTCTCTGCAAGTGAACAGCTCAATTCAAATTTTAGTGTCAGAGAATCAAGATGGATAAATATATAATCTGTGAGAAATAGATTATCTGGGGATTTGAGAGTGTGTGATATAACTGCTAACCAAAATCTCATGTTCCATGGCTGTAAACTAAAGGTCGTCTGTAACTGTAAGCTAAGGTGTCAGTAGAGGAAAAAATTCCAGGTAGACTCCAGATAATGACAGATAATAACACGAATCCGAATTTAGCAACCACTGTCCATCAATGGAGATGATGTATCAAGGTCTCAGGTTATCTGAGGCGATGCTTCATGATTTCTTGTTCCTGTATATGGTCACTTGAGGCAATTGGTTAAAGGTTTCGTTGCTGGAAATGGTTACTGGAGACGATGATTAAGCCTCTTGTTGCAGATTATGGCTACTGGAAGCGATGATTCTTGGGCTTTTGTTACCGTACATGGTTACGAGAGGATATGGTTCTAAGTCTCTCATAAACTAAGATCAAGTAACTCTATATTCAACATGCAACTGATGGTTTGATGGTTCTTATACATAATGTTTGATATCTGGCGAGACTAACTGATGTGTGACAAATGTGCTTGTATGTACCTCCTTCACTTATGTTCGTTTCATATTGTTCTAAAATGTTTTTATATCTTACACTGTTTCCGTTCGAATAGTCTGTTCATTCAGTTTTTTACAGTCACGTCACACTGAATGCCTATATTCCTTTCTCTGAGCAACAATCTTTCGATTTGAGGGATTTTCTGTAGAAAAGTAAAACTAATGTAACTGATTACATGATTATAAATAACAAATATATGACACCTTCTTCCGTCGAGTAGCTAAAATGTGGAGTTCTCTTTTTTTCTTTTTTGTTCTCCTTTCTTATATAATCTTTCTTCCTTGAAGAGTCATATGTGCAGACACCTGCGGAGCCCTGTTTGATTTTTACTTTCTTTCCTATTCCTTTCTTTCTTCCTTCCACTCCAGATGGTCTTGACTGGGGCATGTTTGCCAGCACCAAGTCGGCCACAATAAAGAAAATCATCGTAAAATCAGCCCACAAACGTGGGCCACATGATCATAAAGATGCATTGCTTTCCTCATCACGGCTGGCATTCAGAGCACGTCACCTCCAGCACCTCTGCCGTGGCTGCAGGATCTTATCCTCCTCCACATTAACGAGGGAGGAAATGTTCCTCATGACCGCAGAATCACTGCCTGAAAAGCTGCCTAGAAGGGATTTTCTAGAAAAGAAACTAATTGTAAATGATCTAATTAAAACTTTGAAATGAAAAGCATGATATCAAATAGACATAGACAACCTCAAACAAAAAGTTTCTTTTAAACCCAAATACACCAGAGCTCTGATGACGCTCGCTTGTATATACACGTACTGACCTTAAAGCATGAAGGCGTTGATTACCGCCCACTCCGTTAATTCCAACGATACACACGAACAGGTACGTCCTCATACAGACGTAGTCGTAAGCCCCACCTTGCCTGACAAACCCAAACATACACACACACTCACAGACACACAGACACACAGACACACACACACACACACACACACACACACACACACGTTCACACACACGTTCACACAGACACGTTCACACACACACGTTCACACACACACACACACACACACACACACACACTCATAATTTCTTTCTCACAGAACGTGGAGTTCCAGCGGGATTATCATTCACAGGACTTACCAGAGGGAACGTGTTGCGTGATTTGAGAATGGAGCAATGAGAGTGCAACATTTTCCACCTACCCAGTGAAAGCGAACCCAAACAGTATCAACATACTGAAGATGGGAAAGAGTTATAACAGACCAGACTTCAACTGTTCTACTGTTATGCTACTGAAGGGTTCGAGGTATAATTCTAAGATTTTCTTTCTAGTTAACGGTTTTTTGAGTTACTAGCAAATTTTGGCACTCCAGGGTTGCTCCTGGGGTAGGCTAGCACACCGTGCCCCATCACCATCACCCTGCCCAGCACACCTTCTCTCACCACTACCATTCCCTCCTAACGTGACCACCACACCCTCCCACTCCACCACCACTCCCTCCCTACTAGGTCATTACACCCTCACTGCACCACCACTCCTTCTCTCACCAGCACCACTCCCTCCCTATCTGGCTATTACACCCTCCCTCTCCACCACCACTCCCTCCCTACCTGGTCATCACACCCTCATTCTCCACCACCACTCCCTCCCTACCTGGTCATCACACCCTCGCTCTCCACCACCACTCCCTCCCTAAGGGAGCGTCTAACCATCAAAATGGTCTAGGTACAAATGGAAGCATGTCTGACGGAGAAGATACTCTTGTAGTTGTCCCACAAGGAACGATATGGACTTCAATACTCTTTGTAATGATGAAATCTGACGTAGATAAAGATAGAAAAGAAAGTATAGTTAGGATCTTTCCAGACGGCACAGGATTAAGAAAAGGAGTAGAAAATGAGGAAGACCAAAAAAAGCAAAAGCAAAGTGATTTGGACACCATATGCAAATGGACAGAAGAGAATCTAATGGAAGATAACAAAGAGAAAATTAATCAATTGAAAAGATAATCTTAAATGATGATATCATTCCTATCACGAGCATATAGACCTGTCATGTAACAAGCGGACGACCTATGCGAAGGTCATGTGTCTTGTAGGTGGTTCGTGAGGCGGGTCTCACGCAACCGACTGACTAAAAAAGTTTATATATAGAAAATGTGAAGGAAAAGTCGGGACTCCTTATTTAACCTAAATGCGGTGAAAGTATGTCAGCCAGCTTATGTATATGTAATTTTCTAGACCAGAAAGTCTCTGTATTACATAATCTTTAGTCATTACTGGGTTGAAATAAGTAAAAAGAAAAATAAGGTATTATGATACACAGTGTTGCTTCTCATTCCCTCTGTAATTGCAGGATTCAGATATTCTTTTGTTTGATAATTACGAGTCTTGCAGAGAACAAATGAGAATCATTAGAAATTTTTGTTCGTTTGATGTTAGTGGAAATTCAGTTTAAAGGAAGAGGAGACACAGCAGCTGTATGGTAATTTTCTTAAACAAAATGTAATGTTACTATCCAAGAATGTACAAGCTACGTGACGTATGAAATATATATTATCTAGTTTATATCACATTCGTGGAGGATACTTTCCAATATGACTGATGCCATTATGCATGAAGTTCAAATTACAAATTTACGGCCCACGCTTACTGCCTGTAGAGAAAAAGGTAACCTCTCATTTGGTAGGGGGACTCTGGACACCATAATTTTCGTAGACTGTAAGAGGATTTTCTCAGGTACTTACCTCACCCAAATCCATATCACTGGTCATGCGATCTGACCTGCCATCCTTACAAAATTACCGCCAAATTTTTGTTTTATTTAAATTTGCAGAGTTCCCAGAATTCTTTTCTATTTTTCCAATGTGGATTTTATCTCTATCAACCAATGGGACATTACATCTTTGCAGTATATGCATACCAACATTATTTGTATTGGACTGACGGCGCTTGTCTGAGGACCTCTGACGAACGTGAGTGCTCATCTGTGAGTGACCGAGGACAAACAGCTAGCAGTATCTCCAGGCAACGAACTCCAGCAAAACGAACTGCGGGTGACTATTAGCCGTCGAGAGACCCCGCCCTGCATCAGACTTCCTGCTCGAACGAAGCCTTTCTTCCTCTTCTCCTGTGCTAAACTCGGCCTAAAGATGTCCTCGACTGCTGTTCCTGACATACCGAAACATCTGATACATACACAAACGTTTCAGAGGGGTATCATGGCCCAGTTACCATCTCCCAACGACAAAAATTAAATCCAGTGACATTGACCTGAACCCTAGACCACCAGAATACATCTGCCCACAGTACCATATACACATCTTTGAAAAACATCACTCCATCAAATGCCCCAACTGATTTCAGCTGTACCTCCTCCATTGCACGTCAGTTGCATCCATAAATGACTGCTCAGCGTACTGAACTTTACCTACCATTTAGCCAAAAACACGTACAACGCCCTCGCAAATCCTTACATTCCAGCGCAGACAAACAACACCACAAAGCACACACACTCCAACTGCACAATCAACCTTTGCTACTCTATAGAACCTCAGCAACAAACTAAACGTCCTACAACTTAGCGTTAATGGAATCAGAAACAACACATATGAATACTACAAGAACACAACATCCACACATGCCTCATAAACACTTCACCAACTACAAGAACACAACATCCACACACTCCTCATAAACACTTCACCAACTACAAGAACAAAACATCCACACGCGCCTCTTGAATACTTCACCAACTACAAGAACACAACATCCATACACGCCTCATAAATACTTCAACAACTACAAGAACACAACATCCACACACGCCTCATAAATACTTCACCAACTACAAGAACACAACATCCACACGCGCCTCATAAACACTTCACCAACTACAAGAACACAACATTCACACACGCCTCATAAATACTTCACCAACTACAAGAACACAACATCCACACACGCCTCATAAATACTTCTCCAACTACAAGAACGCAACATCCACACACGCCTCATAAATACTTCTCCAACTACAAGAACACAACATCCACACACAAGAACACAACATCCACACACGCCTCAGCCAATAAATTAGACTCACATCTAGATCATCCTTCCCAGCTTTCTGCTGCTACACAACCCTAAGGCAACGCAGACAACAAGAACAAGGAGGAGGACTCATAACATTCGCACAACAAGCCATACCATCCTCAGACAACAAGAACAAGGAGGAGGACTCATAACACTCGCAAAACAAGCCATACCATCCTCAGACACTACTCACAGTACAAAACAGCTCACAGACAATAACAACACCCTATATATCACAATCCACAAGAATAAAATTTCACAGTACTAACAACAACATACTACTTACATACCTCCCCCCTTACCATATGCCCTTCCAAATACATACACAATGACAAAGCCTAACCAGCATACCTACAGAGATTTCAGCGCCCAGCATCCCTCTTTTCTCAAAACTCATACCTGATGTAAACTGTTCATAAGTTAACCACATCCTTTGAATATCCTTAACCTATACAGCCAACCAACCAGCACTCTAATCCACCACCTCCAGCAGCCAATCTCTCCAGACATTACTTTTTACAAGCCAGAGCTGCATACAAGCATCACCTCGTGTGCGCCACACGAGCGGTTCTATGAACACTTGTCCACCCTGATAAAACTCCATTTGGGCCCGTCCAACCCACACAACCACCAAAATGATAACTACTGGAAAGCAGACTGGTCAGCTTTCACACTGTGCAACAAACAGAGCTCCAAAACTTCAACATAGATGATTTCCTATCCCTATTCTATGTAGCTTTACCTTACATCATCTTTACCAAACAGTCTTCAAAAGCACATGCCACAAAGATATAGAAAGAGATATTATGTAATCTCCCCACAAGTTGCAGGCCTCATGAAACAAAGAAACCAGCCCAGTGAACAAGATCAAACTCAGTACAACACCTTTACTATCCTACGCACTGAAAGATAAGTGCAAACTGGCACTTCTTCCTCAACACAATGTACCTAAGACCCACAGAAACCAACTCTGGCGCAGGTTAAAGAAGATCCACACATATTGGATCAATTACCCAACCTCCCCACTCACGAATCATTTACACCCTGCTCCTATGACATCCCCTCTCCCTAAAAAATGCATTTATTCTCATGAAGCATTCCTTTTTTAAATCAGCCATAAACTAACCATACCCATAAAGAAGAAAATCATTAAAACACGCTAAATCAAAACAGAAACAATTACTAACACATCCTTCACTCCCACTGATCCAAGCTATGAATTAAAACTTATTGCACAACATAGGCCTCAGACATCCATAACGCACCAAAGCTCAACCACAACTCCCACCCCTGTGTATCCTGGGAGACAATCAACTGTTCCAGCATATCACAGGGGACCTTCAACTCTTTAAGTGTTCTCCGGGAGACCATCAGCTTCAGTGTAGCCCGGGGGACGGTCATCTCACTCATTGCAGCTGAGAGGGTTCTAAAGTTTCTCCACAAATCACAGAAGGTCTTCAGCCAGTCAACAGCCTAGTATCAGAACCACTCGCAAACTCCAGTGTATCAGATGAAGTTCCTACCGGCGACAAGCTTCTGACATTCTTATTGTTTGACTTGCCCGATCGTCAAGGACTTGGAAACAGAGGTTGGCAATGTAAATGTCAGATACCTCACGTCCAACAAGCAGGATATTTCAAATGCCCATTGTGCTGGATAACTCTTACAACGAATCAATTTATTTTAGCTGAGCAGTATCGTACTAAATAATAGCATTATGACAAGAAATTCATAGGACATTAATCCCTACTGTATCTCCTTCAGTTTGTCTTAATCTTTTAAAGTTTTAAGACCCTTAAAGGAAAAAACAAAAAGAGGACATGTTTATCCAAATCTTTTCCCAAAGGCATCATGTGATATTTTGTTCCTGACTACATGCCAAAGCATTCTACTAAGAAGTTTTAAGAGAGAAAGTAGTAACTTCAAAATGTTTTATATTACCGCTCGTAAGAGCTCGAAGCCAAGCACTTAGTACAGTTGGTTCTGGAATGAAAGATCATCTTTGCTTACTATGATCCATGTTTGGGCAGTCACTGCTCATTTCATCCATCTCCAGATGATATATAGTTATGGCGATGCACGTGAATGTGTGTTGTAAGTGACCAGTGGTAGCTAGGTGATAGCTGAGTTAAAAAGCGTCTTCTGTGCTTGCTCGTACAGAAAATGAGTTGAAGACAAGCGACTGTTATGTGTACACAGAAATGCTGTTCACCAGCGATTTGCTTAGTGACGTTATGGAAGCTCGAGTCCAGGATTTTGAAAACTGTTGAACGCGAGTTAAAGAAAAGATAAATATGAGGTGGATTAACGTAGTTGCAATAGAAATGACAAAATGATATTCAAAATGATTATGGTTCGGTAACAAACTTATTGCTCATTATGTATTGAACTGGCCTGTGCGGGTCTCCAAGACTTGGCAACGTTGCTCGGCGAAGATTCTAAAAGTCAAGCAAAGTCTTTTACGACGCTAGACAGTCTAATAAGATTTGTCTCAGGAGTCAGTGTAGTGTTGGTCTGGACGTAAGACCTTACCCAGTTGTGTTAGTATCTCTAGAAGGTTATCGAATGGACTGTGGAAAAGTGAGATGAGAGGTGACAGGGTCAGTAAGTAAAAAGGCAGTTGGCGAAAGCCTACTAATTACCCTGACCTAAATCATTGACGCCAATTAAGTGTTGACTCAGTGTTAGAAATCTGAGATTAATGAGAAGTTGTGGTAGCTTGTTGGATGTTTTAGCGGCAGTGGTGGAGTGGCTCTGATAACCCGATCATTTCCAGAGACCGCAGCAATGAGGGTGGGACAGCTTCTGTGACTAAACGTATATTGTGGAACAGACTGGACGACTGAATCAGCATAATAGATCCAAAAACAGAAACAGTGGCGTCATTAGATCCTCGATGGCTGATGCAACGGCGAGGAAGTAATTCTGAAGACTAAAATAGTGGCATCTTCATAGCCTCGACGGCGGAAGTGGACATGGTGACGCAGACTCAGTGACTGACCCTACAGTTGGGCTCAACTCATGTGACAACCAGCAGCACTGACAAGACCACGGTGGCTGAACCTGGAGCGATATCACAGCCCTAGTATCTGAATTATCGCAACTGTGTTCTTACCCACATGTAGTGTCTTAGGCAACAGAGGTGATACTTCTCCGGTTACTAAAACAGCGGAAGCAGCGCAACCCCACAAATGATCCAGCAACAGTAATACAGCTGTAGCGGCTACGAAAGAAGCTATGATCGAGCATTGTTTATCGAAGCGGTGTTAGGGATACAATCTTAGGGTTAGAACCAGTGGTGGTAGCACAGAAGAACTGGTTGAAGCAGCTGTGGTGGCTTAGTTTCAGGGGTCGAAATCACAATAGTATCGAAGGCTTTGTACAGTTTCGGTGGTCAAGCCATTAATGACGACACTGCATCAGTGGTCAACTTAGCGGTGGTGGTACAGCCTTAAAGGTCAAAACAGTTGTAGCGGTGCACCCAAGTTGTCAGAGCAGCAGTAATAGCACACCCTCATTAGTGGAACCCTTGATGTTGGTACACCCATAACTGTTAAACCAAGGGTGATGATGATACCATAGAGGAAATAATGGTATGTTACGCTTAGAATCCGGCACAAAAGCCCACTTGTTCACACAGTGTGGAGTTTGTTTCTGAAACGAAGCTCAGATGGTAATAATCTAGTCAGATAACTGATATTGTACTTGAGGCTCTGCGTTATCCAGAAATCTGAATTTGCCTAACCTAAAAAGATTCGGATTGCGAAGAATGATTCTTTAGTGACAACTCAACCACATAAAGATTAACCTTTTATTGATGTTGGTGTTTGAACTGTATTTACCTCATTTATCTAACAACGAGTGTTACAGCTGTTCCCAGGTCACTTACAAAAATAAGGAACCAGTCGTGGAGTTCAGTCCTTTATGACATAAAAGTTCTGTTCGCGTTCATCAGCATTCAAAATGTGCATTCAATTACACCCTAAGAAGAATGTTCATATTTAGTACTGTGTCTGAAATAACCGTTATACTGGACTGATAGAAAAAGCATATAGTGCGTGAAACATGATACATTACATCCTTATGTTCAAGAATATATTGACTAATGTTTTTCCCAGTTTAATTTCAACCATAAAATTCTACTGCAGCAAGTGTAATTATTTCCACGGGAACTTTAGTTTCAAGCTTTGAAATTGCCAACACAAGCAGATCATCCTTTCTCCATCCCTCAGCTCATGACATGCTTTCCTCCTTCACATCCTCAGCATATTCCTCTTAACCTCTATACTACAGCACATGACATGCCTCAATCCCTCACATCCACACCATGCATCCCTATTGTCCCCCAACACATGACATGCTTCCCTTCTCACATCCCTAGTATGTTGCCCAATTCTATAGTCTCCAACACATGATAAGCCTCCCTCCATGACATCCTCATGCATGACTACCTTTCCCTACTCATGAGGTTCTTCCCCACTGCACACCTTCAGCATATCCCCCTCCCCGTCTCATGCTCACAAGTGATCATACGAGAAACAGACTGATCGATTTTATAGATTACTTAACAAATTATCAAGTGGGTAAACATAGACTTTTTCACGGTAGCTGAGATGGCACGGCGAGTAAATGCCCTCATTTTATCTATCCCCCCCACACACACGCACACACACACACACACTCACACACACACACACACACACACACACACACACACACACACACACACACACACACACA
>JAUUDZ010461258.1:0-12203 GCA_032361705.1 Panulirus versicolor | reverse complement strand
GAGAGAGAGAGAGAGAGAGAGAGAGAGAGAGAGAGAGAGAGAGAGAGAGAGAGAGAGAGAGAGAGAGAGTTGCTCCAATTCTCGGAACGCTGGTATGTGAGAATAATATAAATCTTAACTTTTCTTTTCACTTCAGCTCAGTTACGGTGATGACTATCTACATTTTCAGCTTCAAGTAAACAGCCTCTGCTGCCAAGGTCGTTATGACCTTCCTGTTCATTTTAGGTTATGGCTATGGAGGCAGTTCTGCCACTGGGCTCTACACAGTGGTTATGGGCCCCAGGAAAGTAGCTTGGTGTTGCTTGTGGCTTGCCTGAATTATACTTGCAATGGGGGTTTGTACTTCGATAGTGAGGGAATAGTCTTCAGTTATGAAATACTGTGTGATGATACGACCAGCGTCCAGTTCTCTTGTATCAATTTCAGAAATGATTATCTTCTCTGGAACGCCTCCCTTCATCATTTGCATCCTCTTTTCACTCCAGGCCTCGTGTCGTTTTGCCCAAACAAATCTTCTATCATACAGAAGGATATCAAGAACCAGTATAGCCACACGCAGGAAGACGATCACCTTGGTGTACCTCGCTGTGTCCTCAGCCATCGTCATTATCACAGTCACAAGCCATTTTGATGAATGCCTCATCAACAGCCACTGTCAGATTGGATCTATTACGACCTTCCTTAAGCAGTGGTTTAAATTGTTTATGCTGCCTTCCCAGTATAGCAGCCTACAACGGTTTCTCTTGGAATTACGTGAACATCACTTGGGAAGTCCAATCTTCTCCTACCTAAGCTGTCCTCAACACCAGGGTTCCTCGTCGAGGTGATACCGTTTCGAGGATTCGTTCGACCAATCTGTTGTGTTTGGTTCCCAGCTGAATTCTTTCTGCCTTCACTTACGTAAGAAATCCTTCTCTTCTTATCTCTGTTAGCGTCATTACTATCACTTCCCTCTCTGCTTCGCCGCCTCTCGCTTCCTCTTTTTTTTTTTTCCTTTCGTCCTAATTATATCCAAAAAATTTTCCATCTCTTCCACTTGTTGGCCACGAATTACCTGTTCCAGATTTGCTACTTGGTAGCTACAGGTCGTTTTGCAAGTTGTCCGTTGATATAGTTGTTTCTCTAATGTTTCGTTCTGCCAACACCCTTACACATTAAAGTGTGTATAATCAGCCCATAGGCCCATAAAAACAGATAACTCTGAAATAACGGCTTCTGTTAACAGAGAGACTTGGGCGAGACACAGATTCCCTTACAATCTGGCGAACATCTGACAGCTGACGGCCGTAATTGTACCTACTCTTTCTCTTCTTCTCAAATTGGTCAAATACCAAACACAGATAAAAATCTATGAAAATATATCTGTAATAGCAAAATAAACATGGCTCTCTCGTGACATAAATAATACCATTTATTCTTGATACATATATCCCTCTCTATATTACTTTACTTAACATCACTCTGGCAAATTCACTGGCCTCAAATAAATAATATGGGTTTGAAATCACTGAGATGTTTAAAGATCACACCACACATTTACCAACAGCTTTGTACCACTTCCTTCCTTTTATGGATATTTGATAGAGAAGCTTGACCTTGACCATCTTCCAGTTTCTATACAATTTCTCAAAGAAAACCGAATAAGATATAATGGGTAATTGTAACATTTATGGGTAACTAGTGGAGATAATTGTAACATCCCCCTCCCAACAGAGATATGAGTCAGCCACTAGTTGACTCATTACTAACTGGTATGCTAGATAATATATCAGCTATAACATTATCTTTTCCTCTTATATACTAAATGATCAAATTATAATCTTACAACAAAAGACTCCACCTTCTTAAACATTGGTCGACATTTTTCATCTTACGGAAAAATACAAAGGGACTGTGATCCGTAAACACTTGGATCGGCCTACCTACTCCTCTCAAATATACATGAGAATGATTCAATCTTAAAATCAAGGATAACGGTTTCTTTGCAATAGTACCGTAGTTTTCGTGATAGGGCAGAAACTTCTTTGAAAAATAACAAATTGGAAAATCAATTTCATCATTCTGCATTAAGACTCCACCAGCCAGAAAATCATTTGCATCTAAATACAGTTCAAATGGTCTATCATAATTTGGAGTAGAAAGTATGGATGTGCATATCTGTTTCAATTTCTTAAAGGCTTCGTCACATTGATCACTCCATACCAATTTGACTTTCTTTGACAATAATTTGGTTAAATGGTAATGCAATTATTGAAAAATTCTTACAAAACCTACGATAATATCCAGCCATACACAGAAATCTCAATAATTCTTTCGTATTTGTAGGTGCTGGAAATTTTACAATACTCTCTATCTTAGCAGTGATTGGTTTTACATATCCCTGAAAAACATTACCTAGATATTCTACAGTTGCTTTAGCAAATTAGCTCTTTACAAAGTTTACATTCAAGTTTGCTTTGTCTAACCTATTAAACACTTCTCTCACTAAATACAAATGTTCTTCCCAAGTTTTTGAAGACAATGCTATATCATTTACATATACAGAACAATCTTTAACATCACACACTACTTAATTTTCTAATCTTTGGAAAGTACTACCACTATTTTACATACGAAAGGGCATCACTTCATACTGATACAAAGCATCCATAGTTAGAAACGCAGAAATTTTCTTTGTTTTTTCAGTCAAAGGTACTTCCCAATACCCTTCCAATAAGTCAATCTTAGTTACAAATTTAGCATCTCCTATCTGATCAATGCAAACATCTATTCTTGAAATACGATATGAGTCAGCTTTAGTTATCTTATTTACCTTTCTGAAATCAGTACAAAATCTGTATGCAATACCATCAGGTTTAGTTATCAACACACAAGGTGAACTCCAAGGACTATTACTTTTTTCAATAAGATCATTGTCAAGCATATACCGTACTTTTTTCTCATTATCTCTCTCGTTTTAGGATTCACTCTATAAGGGTTCTTCTCGATAGGTGTTGCATCGTCAATTTCGACGTGATGCAGTAATACATCAGTTCTCCAAAGAATATCAGAAACAAACACCTAAACTCATTCATTGTTTGTATGATCTCATCTCTTCTCTCAGTTTCTAAATGATCAGGTTTCTTTTTCAAATTATGTAATACATCTGAAGTTTTGAACAATTTGTCTTCACATCTCTCCAACTTTACATTCTCACTTCCATCCACATCCTCTGCAACATCAGACATATCACATGCACAAGGCACATTTGTAACCTCATCATCCTTTGAAGAATTTCTGTCATATTATGTTTATATGACACATTTGGCTTGGCTTGCGTCTTTCTGGAGTATTCACAACATAGCTCAAATCATCCACTCTTTTCTCAATAAGCCAGGGGCCATAAAACCTTGCTCTCGGATAATTTCCTGTCTGAGGCAATAATGCCAACACTCAATCACCTGGTTTAAACTCTCTCCTTCTAGATTTTTTGTCATACCATACCTTCATCTCTTCTTGACACTCTTTCAAATTTCTGCAGCACTCTCTCTAGCTCTACACAGTCTGCTTTTAAAATCTGATACATGCTTCAATAATCAAGGAGAATCTTTCTTCCCTAATCATGTCTCTTTTGATATACTCATTGGACCTCTTATTTTATGTCCATGCACTAACTCAAGTGGACTAAAAACTGTAGACTCGTGTACTGAATCTCTAAAGGCAAACAATGCTAAAGGCAGACCCTTATCCTAGTCTACTGACAATTCTTCACAATACATTCTCACAGTATTTTTCAAAGTCTGATGGAATTTCTCCACAACTCCTTAGCTATATGGGTGATAAACACTTGACATCTTATGTGTTATATGTAGAACCTTTAATATTTTCTTAAGCATTCCTGAAGTGAAATTACGTCCCTGGTCCGACTGTATAATTTCATGCTTACCCAACCAGGGGAAATATTTCACTAGCTCTTGCACAATATTTTCAGAATGGATTCTAAGTAATGGTACTGCTTCTAGAAATCTGGTAGATACACACTTTATTTACGTGTTTTAGGTAGAGGACCTGCACAATCAATTACAATTTTGCTAAAAGGTTTACAAAAAGCAGGAATTGGCTGCAATGGTGCTGGCTGCATAGTCTGGTTCGGTTTACCTGCTCTCTGACATAATTCACAAGTCTTACAATACTGGGACACATTTTTCTTCATATTTGGCCAATAAAAATGAGTTGATATTCTATCATTTGTCTTCCTAACTCCCAAATGTCCAGATAAACAAGAGCTGTAAGACAGAGCAATAACATATACCCTATAATTCTTTGGAACTTCTATTTGCTTTTTGACCTCCCAATGATTGGATGTTGTAACATAAGTAGGACTCCAACTGACACATCATTCTCATTCCCATTTCTAGCAGCTTCACTACAACATTCTTTCAAACTCTCATCACCCTTCTGTAACTTTATCAACTCTTCCTTTTCCACAACAAAATCTGGAAATATATCAATTTCAAATTCCACAGTGCTCTTCTCATTTTCAATTTCTATTGTATTATTTCTAGTTACACATTCTTCATTAAATAATTCACCTAAATCATAATCAACTCCTCTCTTTAACACTGACCTGGTCACAACCGAAGCTGGATACACCATTTCACTACACTGTACTTTACTATCAGTCTGATTCTCTAAAGTTTTATCTGTAATGTGGTTCACCTTTACGATAGTATTTACATCAAATAGATTATTGCTCATAATAGGCTCTGGGCCTAATTTGTCAGTCAAATCGCGCCCCAATTGCATGTGTACTCCATGCATAGGAAATTCATCACATATCCCAACCTTTACAAATCCACCCTTAAGATTTATATAATGCAATGGGATAGGCTTGCCTAACCATAAACCTTTTACATTTTTCCCCCAGAGTAGGACTCATTTGTCCACTCTAATATATATCTCGGAATTAAATTCTGACTTGCCCCAGTATTTCTCAATATTAGAATTTTCTTCTCAGGACTACCTTTAATTCCAACTTTTCTTTCAGTAATATATGGCTCAAAAATTACACACTTTGGTTTACCCACATTATACTCATAATTTCTTACCTCACTAATATCATGTTTCTGTTCCCAAGCAACATCTAATCCTATAGTTTTTGTTCATTTTTGACTCTGATATTTACCATGACCAAATTCTCCACATTCCAAACATTTCATTGGTGTTCTTCCCTGTCTTCTAACATAAGGCTTATGACTAAAATGAGGTTCTTGAATACCTGTATTGTATATGTCTTCGGAATCTATTTCCTACATGGTTTTGTGGCTCATAATTATGTGAACCTTCCACAAAATAATGCTGACTAAGCTGTTGAACCCTGAATAGTATAGATATGTATAAAGTCTGTCATAATTCCTTTTATTACTCTTTCTTGAATAATGTGGATATTTATAAGGTTTTCATAATTCTGTTCATTACTCTGTCTTTTCATACTTTGTTTCCTGGTTAATTGTTTCTTACAATATTTCTTAGGTATTCCTAACTGGTCAGCCATCCTGGCTGCTTCCGTCACATTTTTCACTCTACTCTTGCATAATTTATAGTATATTTCAGGTTGTAAGCCACTTTTGAACTGTTCCAGCAGGATCATCGCCTCTGCTCCTCCAATGTTTCTACATTTTCTGACTTACACCACCTATCAAATGTTATTACACATTCTCTAGCCATCTCCAGCTGAGTTTTCCACTAATTTCTTGACGTCCCTAAACCTTCTCCTGTATGCTTCTACGTCCAATTCCACAGTTTTTAATAGTTCTCCTTTAATAGCCTTATAATCTACTGATTCTATTAAACTAAGGTATGCATACGCCTCTCTAGCCTTACCCTTACATTTCCTCTGCACCCAGTCAGTTTCAGCTCATTCTTTAATAGTTGCAAGTTTTTCAGACTGAATAAAGAAGTCCTCAGCTTCATCAATAAACTCAGGTAACTGACTTACTCTATCATCTTTATGTTCAAATTTTCTTCTTGTACCATCAATTTCTAATTGTCTAAGTTTTACTTTTTTATCAGCCTCTATTTCTATTTTTCTTAAGCTAAAATTCTAATCTTAATTTCTCCAATTAGTTCTCCCTGCATGTCACCTTGTTCAGTTCATCTTTACGCTGGTAGAGAAAATGTATATTTAGGATTTCAATAAACTTCTTAACTTTATCTGCCATGTTCAAACACACTACACTTACAAGTATGAATACTTACTTGTTTAGAGAAATCTTCTCCATATATTTCAAAAGAGCACAGTAGAGTACTAACCCATAACACTTTGGCCAGCTTGCATTACATACACTTAGTTCCACAATTTCAGCTCCATGATCTGTGTTTTCACATACTCATATCCTGGACAGCAGACTTCCACCTAATCAGCAGGTATCACAGTTCACACTCCCTGACAGCTGGTTTCACAGTTCAAAATCCTAGACAGCAAGTTTCACAGTTCAAGATCTATCCCGGACGGCAGTCTTCACAGTTCAAGATCCATCACGAACGAGCCACCATGTTACGTTCTGCCTTAACCCCTTACACAATAAAGGGTGTATAATCAGCCCATAGGTCCATTAAAACAGATAACTCTGAAAGAACGGCTTCAGTTGACAGAGAGACTTGGGCTAGACACAGATTCCCTTATAATCTGGCTAACATCTGACAGCTGACGGCCGTAACTGTACCTACTCTTTCCCTTCTTCTCAAGTTGGTCAAATACCAAACACAGATAAACACTTATGAAAATATATTGATAATAACAAAATAAACATGGTTCTCTCGTACATGAATAATACATATATTCTTGATACATAGATCCCTCTCTATATTACTTTACTTAACATCACTCTGTCAAATTCACTGGCCTCAATTATATTACATAAGGGTTTGAAATGACTGAGATGTGTAAAGATTGCATTACACATTTACCATTTACCAACAGCTTTGTATCACATCCTTCCTTTAATGTCCATTCCGAGAGAGAGGCTTGGCCTTGATCCTTCTTGCAGTTTCCATACAATTTCTTAAAGAAAACTGAATAAGATATAATGGGTAACTGTAACATTTATTGGTAAATAGGAGAGATAATTGTAACACTTACCACAGGCTTCCCGGATATTGCCCACCACTTACCCCAGATATGGTACACAGCCCATGCTGCACCATTTGACATTTGCCAGTTGACCTGTGTCAGTAGGTCCGATCCACACAGGAGCTATGACGTCACTCCTTCAAAGGATTCATTGATCATCAAAACAATACCGTAATGATCATTTTTATGAATGAAGACCGGCACAACAGCCTTATTTACTGCTGGTGGAGTTAGCATCTGTGAACGTGGAGATCCAACGTGACTGGCTATATTGTAGTAACACTACGGCAGTAGTATCTGTGATGTAGTTATGAACCATTGACCCCCAGGCTGGCCTGTGGTTTGGAGGAAGAGCTCATATGGCCACATTGTATAACACTACAGTGATAGTATTTGATGTAGTTATGAGCCATTGACCCCAAGGCTGGCCTATGGTGTAGTGAAAGGGCTCATATGGCTACACTGTAGTAACACTAAAGCGGTAGTATATATGATGTAGTTATGAACCACTGACTCCGAGGCTGGCTAATTGTGTGGTGGAAGAGCTCATATGGTAGCCATTCTGTTATCACCGGACGGACCTGCTACTGTACATTCTGAATACGTCACAGCTCCCCTCAGTCACACAGCTTCACCCCACGAGATTTTACCTCCCTGATATAGTTTGTATATATTACTTCCAGTCTGGCCTGTGTGTATATGGCTGAAGCCCAACACCACCGTTAAAGTCCAGTCTCCAGCTGCTTACTCCACCTATGTTATAGTGCTTGATGATAACATGTTTATGCTTCTCCTGTATGTTGTATCATATAGCAACATGTTACTCTTCCTAACATATGTTGTGATACCTAAAAAAAGATGTTTCTCCATTTCATGTATGTTATAGCTTTGGAGAACATGTCGCTCCACCTAACGTATATTGAGGTGCCTTATGATAATATGTTGTTTCCCTCATTACGTATGTTATACCATATGACAACATGTTACTACACCTATGTTGCAGTGCCTTATGATAATATGTTGTTTCTCCTCATTAAGTATGTTATGCCATATGACCTATTTTGTGTTACATGATGAGAACACGTTACTCCCCCAGACCTGTATGGTGCCACATGATGGGAATATGTTGTTCCTCCTTCATAACGATATATTTTGTACCACATTATTTGCTGTTGTGTGAATGTGTCAACCATAACTCACCTACCTCGACAGATCACGGGGCAATATAGTGAGACTTAACATTTCTACTTAGAGTAGGAAATAACATTTTGATATTAAATACCTAGCATTAGATGTGCCGAGTGGGTAATTAATGCGAGTAATTACTTGCTTATAACGACCATGACGCTTGTAGAAATATGTTGTTTTAATGTTGGAAATTAATGTATGCAGTCAGAGTATATCCGAAACCCGGAAGGATAAAGAACATAGGAGGCAGGAAGGTTGTTGCCGCTATAAGCAGCGACTTACATGTTGTCTCGTGATAGTGTGGCACCTTATGACTTGCAACGGTCTACTGCCCTCTGCTATGCTAATACTCTGTGATTTTTCTTAGATGATAGCCTTTCAATTCTGCCCGGTAGATATTTATGAAGTAATCAGTTGTTTGAGCTCTTCAAATACGTATACCAGGTAAGTGTAATTAAGCCCTGTCTTCATGTCGGATATACAACAGCAGGGTTCCTGCTGACCCACAACATTATAACAGGCCAGATAGTGTGCCTGTCATTCCTGATGTCTGTAGCAGCAGGGTTCCTCCTGGCCTACAACAACAGGCCAAATAGTGTACCTGTCAGATCCAGTCTGACTATATTTCCTTCCTGGCCTTCAGCTTCGACAGCAGAGGAGTTGCATGTGTACAATGTCTTCGAGCGGTTGAGACTGTGTGTATCGCTGTGTTCCTCTGGCTGCCTCTCACATGACACTCACTATCTGAACACAATAGGATAGTCCGCAACACCTCCTGCCTGCTGCACGTGGACTGGTGGCACTACAGTGTACAGGAACGACAGCTTTCACCTTTAACAATCTCAACACACCTCACCAGTACAGCAGGTTCTGGACTGGTGGGTCTCTGGGTTAATATTAGATTCTCATAGTTTGATTAATGACTGCAAGATCATGGAGTCATTATTTATGATGTTTCCCTCCTCTAAACTTATCAGTTCTTTGTGATCCTTTAGGTGCGATGATCACACTCGAGAAGTATAGTTTAGTTTTGTCCTGATGTAGGATATGAACCGTTGCTGAATATCTTCTTATCCACAAATTTAAAAACCATTCTGATATTTGCCAGAAAATAGCTTCTCTGCTTAACTTTTCTTCCAATGTAGGGCTCTGGTAAGAGGTTAAGAATCATTTCGAGTCCCATCTCTTCCTTGCACAAAAACTCCTGAAGCTTATTTCCTGCTGGACGTACAATAATCATATTGAAGCCGTCTTTCACTTTGTCCCATCCTCATTAGTTTACATTTTATTGTGGCTGAAATTCTTTAACCATGTATCAGACTAACTTGTAATTTGTTTAGGTCTCATTGTAAATCAATGCATTCCTCCTCGCTTTTCATTTGCTTCATGACCTTTGCGTCATCTGCAATCATATTAGGATAGGAGTCCATACCCTCAGGCACTCTGCTGCTCACCTCGATCCATTTGCAGAAGGCTCCTCTGACATGCGTCTTCTGTTCCCTTCCACTGAGATAATCTTCAGTCCATTGAAAGAATTTCCCCCAAAGCCGGGTGATCCAACTTCTTTATCAGCTTCCCATGTGGTACGGTGTCCAGTGCTTTCTGGCGGTCCAGAGGCAAACAGTCCACCCCACCTTCCATTTAGTCGATGACTGAGCTCTCTCACAAAAAATCTAAGAGGTTCGTTACACATGATCACCTTTCCCTAACTCAATGCTGTTTCACATTTTGGTAACTTCTTCTCTGAAGAGACTCATCCATTTGCTCTCTAATTATCTTTTCCAGTACCTTACGGACCAGCCACAGTCGTCAGTGAGACAAGTATGTATTTCAGGGTCTGTTCTTGGTCTCCTTCCTTATAGGTACGTCCGACATGTGTGTGTGTGTGTGTGTGTGTGTGTGTGTGTGTGTGTGTGTGTGTGTAAATAAACAAATAAATGAATAAAGAACGGTTTATTGAATTCAGGCAGCTATTTGCATGAATACATGCAACTGAAATATTTCAAAACTGTTGAATCAAAATAGCAACTAATTAATCACAAAAGAGCCTAAGATCATGGCGGGGCTGGATACTTCTACGCTTTGGATAAGTATATTAGTATAGAACATATTACACATAGCTTTACAGGTAAATTCTATGGTTCATCCATCATGTATTTAGTGGTAATTAGTTGAACATTCAGCCATGAAAAGTTAGATACACATTGGTTTAATTGCGGTAATATTGTGGTTGACATACATTATGTATCAAATGTCGAACATTAAGTGATGAATAGTTTCATGCCAGTGGAGTTATACTAGTACAGTAGTTGACGTACACTCGGTAAAAAAGTATCGGAGGAAGATGTGAGTCTAACATTATGGTACACCGCCCAACAGATGCTGAGAAATTTGTGTCTGACCTGCTACACGTTGGTAGCCCTGATGTCAAGAGGGTGCAATAATGGTTATTAGCGACATATCCTATTGGATATTTAGGGAATGTCGTCTGTGGCAACTATTTCGCCATATCGCCGAGTCCACCGTACTACTGTGTGTCAGTGAACACCAAACTGCCGAGCAATATGACAAACGCTGTAGCCCTCATTGTGGAGGGCTACAATAGCTCGGCATGTTGCCTGTGAGGTGTCCATCATGACTGGCATGACCACGACATTGGTGGCCGACCATGACTATGTGGCGTGTTCAATGAGTCGAGTCATGAAACCGTAAACCTTATTTCATGTGTCGCAACGTTCGCTGTGTGGTTCAAACCTGACGGAGTAACCACAGCCTGGCATACCAACTCTCCCACAACATCAGTAGGTGGTCGAGTCATTACGGGAGTTATTGGACCCATTGTGCATCGATACTTTTTTTCTGACTATTATACACATAACTAAGAGAAGACTAAGTTATTTGCTTCCTCAGCTGTGCACTTGTTCATAAATTTTTTATGACATTCACAGCAGTAGGTATAGAACTATTCTTGTGTATCTTCGTGTAAACACTGGTTGATCCAAGTGAAGGGAGTGGGTGATGGGGTCTCTGTGACTTGATATGATAACTGTGAGGACCGTGTTGGTACTGGTATCTAGCTGCGTTATGGTGTCTATCCTGAGCGATCGCAACTCTGACCTAAGACCACTCGAGAGCAGTCTCTGTGAGACGCTGGTTCACTAGTTCGTCATCAGGAGGTCATGGTGTTTAAACTAGGAGACCGCAGCTCCGACACTGAATCCAGACACCCATCGAGAACAATCTGACTGAGTCACTGGTTCACCAATTCGCTGGTACAGTTATCTAACATACTGAATATATCTTCTAGAATCAAATTCTTTGGAAGTTGCCGACTGAGTGTGGTATATTCAATCAGGCGTAATCCAACCATTATCCTTGGGGGTCGGGTAGTTCAGGTCGACAGTTGACCCCTGGTGGCTCGAAAACGTCACCGATACACGTCCGATCCGACCGAGGGGTGGACGAGGTGTGTGTGTGTGTGTGTGTTTGTGTGCGGCTACTTACCTACGACTAGACTAACTACATACGACGAGACATCGTCACAATAGCAAAGCTAGCATAAAGCGTTCCCTGTATGTTTTGCTTGATGAATTGTGCTCTTTCTCTCCACCGTTACTGCTAGAGTAAGAGATAGAGTGATAAATATATCAAAACAGTGTACCTAAATACGAAGAGATTTAGAGAGGATGGCAGAGCCAGTGAGAAGCGCTCACTACACACACGTCTTGGGTGATGTAGTATAAGACTATTCTCAGTCGCCACCTGCATAATAGAATGATCGATCCTTGGTTCATCTGAGACTGATGTCAACTATACATCGTGTCATTCTAATATGAGAGAGAGAGAGAGAGAGAGAGAGAGAGAGAGAGAGAGAGAGAGAGAGAGAGAGAGAGAGAGAGAGAGA
>JAUUDZ010461236.1:0-12204 GCA_032361705.1 Panulirus versicolor | reverse complement strand
CAACTTGCCCCTATGGCCCGTCACAACTTGCCCCTATGGCCTGACACAACTTGCCCCTATGGCCCGTCACAACTTGCCCCTATGGCCTGTCACAACTTGCCCCTATGGCCCGTCACAACTTGCCCCTATAGCCCGTCACAAGTTGCCCCTATGGCCCGACACAACTTGCCCCTATGGCCCGTCACAACTTGCCCCTATGGCCTGACACAACTTGCCTCTATGGCCCGTCACAACTTGCTCCTATGGCCCGTCACAACTTGCCCCTATGGCCCGTCACAACTTGCCCCTATGGCCTGACACAACTTGCCCCTATGGCCCGTCACAACTTGCTCCTATGGCCTGTCACAACTTGCCCCTATGGCCTGACAATAACAACATTTTGCTCTGGCCCTACAGAACTTGGTGCTCTGGTCTGACACAACATACTTCCCTGGCCCGACACAACTTCCTGCTTTTGGCCTTATACAACAAGTTAATGCTCTGGCCCGACACCATATATATAAATTGGTGCGAATGGCAACGTGTTGGAGGTCAGAGGGGTGGCACAGGTGGTCGTGTGGTTTAAGGTATGGGTGGCAGTGTTGATACTTGTGTTGGCAGTGGTGGTGGTTCAGCATGGGTTTGAAATCTGTGCTTATAACTGATATAATTCCTAAAACGCGAGTCAATCATGAAAGTAAAATTCAAATTTAGGGGCACACATGGATTACGTTCCGAATCGATGGATAGGCTAGGTTAATTTAGAATAGGCTTTACTATTTGGTTTGTCTCTTTCACTTTAATTTCCCTCTGCTTCGAGACTCTGCCCACTTAATGGGGGAGACTTGAACGTTAATATCCCTGTTCTTCAAGACCCCGTCCACTTTCTGCGGAGACCCTAACCGAGGATGAGTTCCAGTTTCCCCATTCTGCGCAGCGCGACCCCGAAATTAGGCCACTTCGATAACAAAACGTACACAGCTGTGGTGGCTGTGGTGGTGGTGGTGGTGGCAGTGTGGAGGGGGGTGAAGTGTGGCTGACGTACCAATGATGGTGAGAAAAGTGATGCTGTGGTCTGTGGTGTGGGTGAGGGAACGAGAGGACTTCGAGTAGTGGTGATGGTAGTTGCGTCCAAAGACCCTACTGGGGTCTCTGGTCTGGGTTGGGGGTCTTCGGTTGCGTCGGTGTGGGTAAGTACTGAAGTGTGAGCAGTGGTGTGGTTAATGGTACTGGTGCTGGTGGAGTTGGCGATAAGGTTAGCAGTGTCAAGCTGCAGTATTAATGATGATGTGGGTGACTGTGAAAGTATGGACTGATGTGGGTGACTTGTGATAGTATGGACCGATAAGAGATTGAGTTTAAAAAAAGAAAAAAAAAATCATTGGGACAGACTCGTGACAGAAGTGATGGCAGGCGGCTCAGCATCTGCTACAGCTTTGTGCTGGTGGGTTCGGCTGACACACATCTAGCTGGGTCAGACTGCTAATAGAAATAGTCCGAGTGCCACTTGTAAAGACCTTGCACACCTATCGCTGCACATAAAACCTTACAATGGCCTTGAGTTCACACAGGCTCTCCAATGGAGCGGCAGAAAATACACCCACATCCATATGACGCTACAGGAGATAACAGAAAAGCGGGTGCACTTCCTAAGACGAAAAAAATATAGTTGTGGAACGTACTACAACATATCGAGGGTAGATGTATTTTTGGATTATGGAGGACAACTGCATGATTGCATCCCAAATTCGATCATCTGCAGAGCCGAGTTGAGGAGAAGCACAACATACTGGGAAACAAAGATGAAAACCCCAGGAAGAACAGAAGAAGAAAATGCATACACGAATAAGAACAGGGAGACAGAACAACATGAACAAAGAACATGAAGGAGGAAGAGCATGATGAGGGAAGGCATGATGGAAGAGTCTGAAGAAGGAAAATTCTGCACAGAAAACGATGGAGGATGATTAGAATGAAGGAGGAAAACAACACAGGAAGAGTCTAAACAAGAGGGAAGCAGAAGCTGAGGCGAAAAAACATCATGATCAAGAGACTGAAGGAGAAATATCATGAAATGCCTCAAGGAGGAATATCAATGATGAAGAAACTGAAGGAGCAATATCAAGAAGAGCCTGAAGGAGGAATATCAATGATGAAGAAACTGAAGGAGCAATATCAAGAAGAACCTGAAGGAGGAATATCATTATGAAGAGCCTGAAGGAGGAATATCAATGATGAAGAAACTGAAGGAGCAATATCATGAAGAACCTGAAGGAGGAATATCATGATGAAGAGCCTGAAGGAGGAATACCACGATGAAGAGCCTGAAGGAGGAATACCATGATGAATAGTCTGAAGGAGGAATATCAGGAAGAAGGGCCTAAAGGAGGAATATCATGAAAAGCCTAAAGGAGGAAGAACCTGGCAAGAGGAAAAGCATGACAAAGAAACACCACAAGGAAAATTTTGGAGGAGGAGAGACGTGGAGAGAAAGATGGGAGGAAGGGTCAGAGGGTGAGAAAGTGGCATGTGCTAATGGAGAGCAGTGTCAGTTGGCCAAGGTCTGAGCCAAATGATGCCTGGTATCATCATTACAGGTGAGGACACAGCTGGTGGTTCTTGGCCACCTGCCCGACAGGTATTACCACACTCTCCGTGACTTCACTCTCTATCACGTACACTCCAACTTTAGGACTCTGGAACCTTTATATAAGGGTACAAGTATCTATTACCTATTTGTACTTACTTATATGTGCTTATGGGGAGGAAGATATATATATTAATGGGACCCCACTTCTTTATCTCACTTCTCTAACAAACAAGCTCTTGAAATTTGAAGTGTTCTCTGCACTCACTAGATCTTTATTTTGTTCCACATGCCAAATATACTATATCAGGAACGTATTTTTTCACCTAGTTACTGCATTACTCTTCATGCCACAGTCCTAAGACATCATGACCTATCAACTCAGTACCTGTGTTTCTCCAATTACAAAAGGATTCTTCCTAAAAACAATTTTTAAAGAGATTCAATGTTTTTCTTATCTTCATTCAACTTGATTCTCAGTGTTTCAGTTTCTTCTTCCAATTTACCTAATGATTTCCCAGAATTGGATTACTCCAACTAATGATCCTTAGATTTTCTGACCTGCCTTCCCAAAGAGTAGTAGTCCTTGCTTTATCTCCTTGATCATCTTTATCATGAAAGTTTATAAAAGTTATTCCGTTGTCTACATGCTGTCTGAACTGTGATCTTTTAACTGACAAGATTTAATCATCTCGTCTCTGGACAATATACAGTAAGCCCAATACTGATTCCCACTAAAGTATCAACAATCAACAATTTGCTCCTCTTACAATGCTATCCTAGCTTATCTTTTAGTCATACTTTCAGCATATTGTCAACTCCAAGGTCTCTTCCACAGACACTACTCTAAACAGTTTCCAACAATGCAGTAGTCAGTCTCAGGCTTAGGGGTGGGTGATCATCTAGCTCTGCTACTTTACATTTGTCAAAGATTCGAGTAAACAGTTTTCTAAGCATTTCTGCAGTCTGTCTTATTCTCTCTGGAACATGCTCATCTTCTTTTACTTTGCACTTCATTTATACCTTCTTGCAACAATAGAAAACATATTTAGGTATGATTTGATTTCCTCTGGCAGCTTACATACAAAGATCAGAAAGAGTAGAATAGTAGGTGTCACAATACCAAGACATGAGGAACCAATCTAGTCCAAAAAGAATTTCCTAACAAGTTCTGTCCTCTATCACAGTTAAACGGTTTCCAATCCATTTTAGCTGTTCCTGTCAGATACCAACCTTGAACTCCTAATTTTTGATGAATCTACTATAAGGGATAATACAAAAACTTGGCAGTCCAAGAAAACACATCCTCCCAATGATTTCTCTTTTCTAAGACACTGTTGTAACCAATTTTCAGGGACATAGTTGTTGAAGTCTTAAAAATCTAAGATATTCATCATGCACGATAGTCTTCCACAGTCTTCACTCTGGTAGTTCCTGTCATACAAGGACTCCATATTTCATGATCAATTTCAATCATCTTCCAGATCATATTGTCTAATAACACAAGTCTTTAACTAGAGCTACCTCCCTTTTTTTAAACATCAGTACATGAAGGTGAAATGCTAGGTTATACTACAACCACAAAAGGATATATATAAATCTTCAGAATGGCAAAGTGTAAAGAAACTAGTGATGATACTTACCCAAATCTCTGCTAAATGAGGTGTAAGAGACAATGGAGTTTACAACTACTTGTCATGCAATAAATTTCTGGTGTAAGGAATGTAACTGTTTCTCCTGGGAGAAGAGGAAATGATATAACTGGTGTAATATGACACGAAAGTCCCAGACCTACAGGAAGATCTTGTGGCTCCTTGTGATGACTGGAAATTTCTAGCATGATCAGAAAGTCAAACTGCAAATCTTAGAATGCAAAAGTACCCCCCCTACTCCAATACTTAAAGCTACACTGCTAATACTGAAGCAATTACTAGGTTTAAATACCAAATTACAAGTCATAAAAGTTTAATGGCTGACTCAGTTCAAGGACCAAAGCACAGGCCACAAAAGCTTAATGGCTGGTCTTGTAAGCCAAATCATTGATCATCAAGGCCATCTTCCTATTTCCATGCATCAATCTCTGATTTTGAGATATATGATGTTACAATGAGAAACGGAAATTCTGGCATAATAAATGACGAACTTGCCTAAAAATCCAGGTAAAAGGCTCACAAAAAACTCAGTGGAAGAGGGCAATGACAAAAAAATGCTGAAATAATCCTCATTAGTCTTTGACGTTTGCAATGTGTGCAAAACAGCCCTTCTTTCTTATAGTTAAAACTTGTATGTACAGACCTTTCCCGAAGCTTTAACATGGCCTCCCAAATTTTCATTTTACCCTGTCTCTTGACTACTTCATTTTCAAAATCACTTGTCAATGCACTGAATCATGCTTTCTTTTTTCCATAAGATTAACAGGAGGATGAATTTAAAGGAAAGTTTTCATTGTCCCATAGCAATTACAACCAAACAATGGCAGTAACAAATAACACAGTATAAAATGCGATTCATCTTATTACCAAACCCTTCTGATAATGTTATCTCAAGACCTCCATGTTTGTGTTCAGTATCATAATTGAGCATTTATGATACTCACTGGTTGACTAGCCTGCGATAGCTGATCAATAAATAATGAAGATGTACATGAATACATAAAAGTTTAATGACGGAACAACTGAAGATACTGGGATATTGTATTCAAAAGGACAGTGTGTGCACCTTACAATTATATATGGAAGTAGTACTAAAAATTCTTAACTTTGAAAGTGATCTGAAAGGTATAAAAGGTAGGAAGAGCAGAATGAAAAGGTTTGAAAATCTGTGTTTGTTTAAAAAACAAAGTAAAACAGAGACTAAGTTGGATAGCAGCATTCATAGAAAACACTGAAACAAGTAAACAGAAGACTGTCTTTGGAGAAAACAGTGAATGTGTCTCCTTCCTTAGGAATAGAAATATCATAAATCTATTATGTTGGGCAACAAACATTGCTGTTTGTGAGGAGCATGGGGTGTGACCAGATGGAATGAAGAAAGAAATGAAAGGATGTATGAGAGATGTGGTATGGCAGGGAATGCAAAGGGAGTGAATTGTGGAGTGGTAGAGTGGGTAAAACGTAATTCTTTGAGATGGTTTGGGCATGTGGAAAGAATGCAAGACTAGGAGTTTACAAAAAAAAAGTGTATGATAGTACAATTAAAGGGGTTGGTGCAAGTGGAAGGCCACCTCTGGCATGGACAAATAGGGTGGAGTTAGAGAAATTGGAAGAATGCATGGAATGGTGTATGTGAGGGAGGCTTGTAAGGACAGGGATAAGTGGAGACTTTTGCTGTGGCCACACCTTGATGGGAGTTCCCAGAGGGAACAGGTGTCAGAGATATAGATAAATAGACAGAACAAACATTGCACAGTAACACTCACCTCTCCTCTTCTTCATAGTGCTCTCTCTTGCTTGAAATCCTTGTAGAAGCCATCGCCGCAGTTAATGTACACTTGTCCTTCTTTACACAAAATTTACAGAATATGATTCTCCTAAGAATGTGTTCTTTGTTCAACTAGTGTCCAAATGGCCAGTAACCTTTGGAAATACAGTGTACTGCAGGACAGAAACTGGTATCTCCTGAAAAAAGAAAAAAAAAAGCCTTTTTTACATACTAATTAGTATAAAGCATGCACATTACAGTGTATGCAATATGCTCTTTTAACTAGAGTTTATTTAAACCATACATTATAACATGATTAAGCACATCAACAAGACTAAGTTAAATTCTGAGAAAGCTCCAATTCCAATAGAAATTAGTGTGGTTCTGTTGCTAGGTTTGCAGCGGCTTTGTCCTACATAACCAGTCCTCTGGTTACCTAACACATAACCAGCTTAGCTCCTACATTAACCAGCAGCTAGTCACATAAATCCACATTTCAATTAGCTACATGATTGGCTAAATATTTAGTGACTATTAACATTCAACTCACCCTAAATTTCATAAGACTGAGCAATTACATATTGGATGGAACTTCAGCTTCAAACCAAGCACACATGGGTTAACCATTAATAATCATCCTTTCCTAGAACAGCAAAGATGAATTACTTTCCTTCTTTCATCTCTTTCATCTTCCCACAACCTTTTCATTTTTACGAGTCATTACATAAAAAATGTAAATCCTTTCTAACCTAGACTATTCTCTCAAATCTTTCAGTAATTTGGATGGCACTCCAGTTTGTATGACTCTAGAAATTTCAGTTATTTGGATAGCACTCATCTACCTGTGACTTCAATTTCTTATGAAAACATGTCACATCAGAAATCACACAAAAAATGTGGGTTTTGGAGGATTAAGACCATTCCTCTACCACAAGAACCCATGAGTATCTGAGAGTATCTGAAAGGGGGAGGGTCAAAATTCATCTCTTCTCATTCATCAAAATATGCTCATTCACTGGACTGAATGGCCATACAGCAACCAGCCCAGGACTATGAAAACACAACATCGGAGCAATACAACACTGAGGCAACACTCACCACAATTCACCGATTAAGTACTTGTGTCTGCATCTGGAATCAAGAAATGGTTTTCAAAATGTAAAAGCTAAAGAAGGGGAAAGGAAAATGAATAAATGCTTAATAAGCTCTGCTCTTAGGATAGAAATGTTTTTCTTTCTACACAACCGACAATCCTCACAGGGGGAGCCTAAGGGCAGCTAAGAGCATACCCACATGAAGAAAAAGCCTATGAAAAACTAAAGACCTATCATTACTGAAAACTAACTCCCATTATGGATCATCTGACAGAAGCATACCCAAAGCCAAACAAGAAAGGTCAACCTGATATAAAACAAAGATAGCATCAAACATAGGTGTTTCTCAAATGCCAAAGCCACCTTCTGTTAATCTCATCTTTCAAGAGATTAAGAAAGCCAAAGAAGAAGCCATTTTCTTTATATTATAACCAACAGCCCTGATTGTGAAAAGAAAGCCACCTTCCTCATCCGACCAGAAATGTACCTTGCTGAAAAAGAAGAAGCAAATGTTCTATTTAGTAATTTTCTGTTAAACCCAAAAATCTTGGTATATCTAGACTGGCCACAAAGGCCAATTTTCTTACCTCTTAAATGGTAGACATCACCTAATGTCGTATTGGGAAACACTGGCTGACATCTACTGTTTTACCTCAACACCTATTCAAATATCTAGCTGACTTGTCATACCATTAGTAGCCTATAAAGTCAACTTCCATCTCTAGGAATAAGAGCACATCTATTAACCTGCAGGACTTGCATACATGGTAACCCCAGAGAAAATATATGTATTGCTGGATAACCTGAGTAACAAGGGGGAGCACTTGTGCATCAGCTTGTGAAGAGAATGAAAAAGAATAACAAGAAAATATGATAGAATATGACTCAGTGAATTTAGCAGGATTGAATAAGAGGTGACAGGCCTGCATATAAATCATCCCCACTGACCATATGCTTGTGGAAGAAGCTATAAAAACTGCCTAATTGTCCCTTCAAGTAATCACTAGGTAATGAGGGAATTCATTACCTTGATAGGGAGAACTAAAATATTTCCAAAGAAAAAACACCAATACCCTTCTCGCACATGCCAGCCACTCCACGTCCTCACTATTCATAGTGTGAGAGGAGTAAAAATATTCAAGTTATTCACCACCAACCCTGTGCATGTGTAGGAAATAACAGTAGAGTGTGGAAATAAGTCCACTTAAAAGAAACAGACATCCCTCAATAAACTGTGTGCTTGCTAGCTGATCTCCCTCACACTGAATGCTAGTATGAATCACGTAATATTTCTGAATGAATTCACAATATTTTAGCACCAATGCTAAGCCTATGAATGGAATAAGAGCACAATGTAAAACATGATCAACAGAAAGAAAGAAACATCATCTATTAGAAGCTATCAGACATAATCATATTTATCTGCAATAAAAAAACTCCCAAAAAAACTTGTAACTCATAAAAAAAATTCAAATCAAATTCTACATTTGATCCATTTCCTAGATCTCAAGATCTTGCTCCAGAAAGTGAGGTCTACAGTAAAAAACCACTTGGAAAACGTAGAGATGTGTAGCCATTTCCCAACGAGTTCTAACACACTCCTTATATAATTCTTTCTCCATTGGAAACAGAATTTTCTTGCTGATAGACTTTGGAAAGGTTGAAGATTAACCGTAGACTGTGCACAAACAAGAAACTCTAAGGCCATGTACATTACTTTTTAATTTAGCACAGGAAAATTCATTTTTGCATTAAAAATCCACTTCAGGGTAGTTATACATATATCTGAGGCACTTGGTCAACACGAACTACACTATTGATAATCCTAGTCCTATTCAACAAACTTGAGATCACAAATCCAAATATATAACACAGGTCAGCAAAGCAAAGTTAGGATATGTGGACTGTAAATAAGCTAGAATCTTGCTTACTGGAAGATGAAGCAAACTCACTTGGGAGCACTAAATGGTCCCAAGCCAACCAAGCTTATGGTTACAAACAATAAGTAATCTACATACAACTAAGATGAATCCTGCTTCCTGGATAACATCTGTGACTAAATGGCTCAGCTGGACATCTACCATTATTAGGTAATCTCTGAGATAAGCTACTATTACTGATTTAATTATATAGGCCTTGTTAAGAGGCCTAAAAGTAATTCTGCAAAAATCTGTGGTACTTTGCTCAGCCCAAAGGACATCGCGCTGAATTGTCAAGTTTCCTTGCCTGCTTGGAAAGCCAAGAGCATTTCCATTCAAGCCTAAAATCAGCAATTGCCAGCAACTATCCTTCAAATCTATATTTACAGTCCACATACTAAAGTATTTTGTAAACATTCCCCACTAAGGTCTTCTTGAACCTTTGTTTGATATGCTAACCTAATATAAAAAGTTACAGAACCATTCTAAAAGTGAAAAATGCAAAACAGACTCAACAGAGTAAAAGTTAAAAAAATCCAACAAAATTGTCTAAGGTCACCACCATGTTGTGGCACCTGACATTAGTGTTGTCTCTACGTAATTAGCTATTTGTACAGTAAGGAGAGTGAGTTCTACAAATGAGGTCCTCTCTTGAACTTTCACTACTACCAAACAACTCTTAAAACTTTTTTATACTTGTATCATAGAAATTTCGTTACTCAACCAATTCCATTCACTCACTACCATACAAGTATTTCTTTACATATTTTCCCACAAACCAGAGGTTTTAGAAAAAATATGACGTTACTTCATAATTAATTTACCAATATTATAAAAGAAACTAATATGATGATTCAAAGATAAAGAGAGACTAAACAATGCCTTTGCTGTAAAATTCACATAAGGAATAGTAAAGTTTCATGGCTCAGTGAAGCTTAGAGCTGCAACTTCTTAATATGTAAAATTTTCTATATTCATTCTGATATTCATTCCGTGACAGAACAATATTTAACATCACATTCACTTATTTATGGTAAGGTAAAATATGTCTCTATGCTGGTGATCACAAGGGAGAGGAACATATGTACAAGTTTACTATAGAAATGGGCTCACTGGAATTAAAAACACTGAAAGGGGAAGAGAATATTTGTATCTACAAAAATGATTTGGAATTTGACGTTTATATCACAAAAAAAGATCAACTAAGCCAATAATATCTCTTAACTTGATGAGGAAAGAATTTACATATTCAAAGGCTGAAATTTATTTCTAACTGTGTAAAGTCGATAGTGAGGCCGCACCTTTGAAAAAGGAAACTGTATGGGCACCATTCACACAAAAATATACAAAGGCCCTTAAAAATGTTCAGTCACTCACATAGTACCATCAGTAAAACACTTATTATACACAGAAAGACAAAAGAAATTGAAACTACCTATGCTAACATTGAGAAGCATGAAATGGCATTTGACAAGTGTCAACACGTTAACATTTATATATATATTTAGGATATTCCTAGTATTTCGGAACTGTGGTCACTTTGTGCTGAAAGAAAGGGAAATCGAAGTCATGATAAGAGTGGCAAGTTATTTCAGCAACAATGGAAAAGGTGTCTCAGAGGAAACTTCTTCAATGTCTACATGGCAAAAGTGTGGAATGATTTACAAAAATCAGTAATCACAGTTGGACTATTTTAAGTACTGCCCTGATAAGTGATGGAGCAGAGAGTGGATACTCAATGAATTTGGAGCACAAGCGACAACATCTCTGGTGCAACCATAATATTCAGACCACAATATTGACCTGATCATGGAGGCTTAAGGCCTGTAATTAGTATTTTTATAAGGTAAAGTATCATTAGAGAAGGGAAGATTTTCATAGGTTCAGTTGATGGTGAAAGTTCAGTTTAGCTCTGCAGCATTATCAACTTTGGATATCAAGTGATTTTGTTTTGCAACAGTAATGTAGTATTTAGATAATACAATTGTTGTAGGACATGATGTGGAACATTATATCTAATTCGCTAATATCAAATACCGTGTCTGTGGTGAATGTTATACATATCAGGGAAAATGTTAGAAGTAATGTAATAGTACGTAAAACATGTATGAATAAACATAACATGAAAATCACATGTAATTGCCAAATATAATAAACATACCTACATTGAATTAGTCCGCAGCTGGGAATAATATGGCTACAAATCTGTTAAATGCTCGTTGACATTCTGAAACAGTTGCACAATGCTCTGTCAAGATAATGATGGGAATATATTGACTTGAATACTAAGTATTAAATCTCAACGGCTTGCATGAAGTCAAGTGAGGTAATTAGGTGTACCGACGACATTTTTTATTAGTGTATTACCTACTTTTAGATCAATGAACTTTACATTTTAACTGATATGCATAACCCTCACTATAGCCTTATCTAATGTTGCTAAATAAAACAAAACCCTTAAAATCATGCTCCGCAACTGTCAATATATTCTCTACAGACTACTTTAACACCATTACAAATCGCTCATATCCAAAGCTATTATATCAATGCAGAGAGCTACATTTGGACTTTATTTCTGAAATTTTTAAATTTATTTCTGCTTCTGAATAAAATATCATCCTGGTAATGCCATACCCCTCTTACTCTACTCTCTAACCACTACACCACCACAGCAAAGGATTATCGTTCACATTCCAAAGGTAAGAGAAAAGCTGCGTCGAACTGGAACTTTACTGATGGCGTTCTATATATTTCTCTGCAACAAGAAATTTTCTTACTATATTGATGATGAAGAAAAGCAGTCATGAACCTCAATGCGCAATTCTACCCTGAAGACTTTGATAATAAACTGGTGCCCTTAAACCGAACTTACATTATCAAAAATGAATCGAAGGAAATATTTCCTGAGATTGTGTGTTACCTCCCCAATCAAATACTTAAATTTAATGACAGAAAACCAATACAATATTTACATGTAATTTCCCGTGAGCAGCTGTTACAGTTGGTAATATCCCGCTCCCATCATCTGCTGATGTGTACAGTAAGGCCAGCTTGCTATTGCCGTCACATACCACCTGTGGTCTTCACCTCCTCAAATGATGTAAGATTAAAAAAAAAAGGAAGGAGTATGCGAGTATGGCTACGCTCCATAAAAAGACACACCCCCCCCTGAGCGAAGCAGTGGAAACGCCATAGATTATACTAG
>JAUUDZ010461225.1:0-23449 GCA_032361705.1 Panulirus versicolor | reverse complement strand
AACCTCCTTGACCTCTCGACGCATACCTCTTATCTCCTTCAAAATCACTCCGCCTCCTTCGCCAACCCCACCAACCTCCCAGCCCATCAGTTCCACTCCCTCTAGTTCACTACTCACCAACTCCTCCTTATCGAGCCCTTGTATCTCATTGGTGGGGGTCACCAACGACTCCTAGCCTAATATATGTTTTCCTACACTCCTGAACACAATGATTCAGTACATGGGCAGAAACCCTCCCTGATTCCTTGCAAAACCCTTTCCCCGGACTGTTTCCAACCCAGGACCAGACAAAATTCATCTAGAAAAATAATCTATCTATCTGTCAGTATCTCTGACGCCTGTTCGAACTGGAACTCCCTCAAGGGGGTGGCTATGGCGATAGAGTCTCCATAACTAAGGAACTCCAGTGCCGCTTCTTAGCCTTTAGTGCCTCACCCTTAACAAGCCACTGGCAGAGGGCAGCTCTAAGGAGTGCTTGCAGAGGCTCCTACCCAATGTTCCCACCAACTCCTTCCTAATGCTTCTACCTAAATGTTCTTATCTACTACTTCTCCTACCATTTTGCCAAAAGGAAGGGTTGTTGTCGTGTTACGGATGACAAGGAGAGATTGTATGTTTGTGAACGGAATGCCAGCAGTCCACGTGTGGGTGAGGCAGAAAGAAAAGACAACTACCTGGGTGAGAGTAGTGCAACTTGACAACCACTGCAGTGCTGGCTCACTAAAGCTGATGTCAATAACCCTCCCTAGTCGTTTGCTGCCTGCCAACTACTACCTACGATAATCCGCGAGTGCAATGGTGCAAAAGCAGTTTGCATTAACCCAAACGCTTAAAATTTTCGAATATAATAGATATTCAAAATGCTCAGCTACTACAATGATCGCCACCTGATAACCGCCCTCCTTCAGTAAGTAGTCAGAAAAGTATTGTTGAGAGAGGGCTGTGGGCGTGCTGAAATGGTGTGGATATGTGGAGATGGAGGACAGACTGACTACATTGACTACAGATCAGAAGTGGAGGGGACAATGAGGGAGGACCCAAAAAAAAGACGACTTGGAGGGATGTAGTGAAAGATGCTTTGGGTTATCAGAGCCTGGGCACACACAAGGGTGTGGAGGGTGCAAGGGATAGAAAGATTTGAAATGAATTCACATACAGGGGACAACATGCTGGAACTGGACTAAACCAGAGTATATGAAAAGATGAAGAAACTATGGAGGAGTTCGTGGGGACTGGCTGTGGATAAGGGACTCTGAATTTGGTGCATAATACTTGAGAACTAGAGTGGATATAAACAAGTGAGGCCATTCTTCATCGGTTTTCACTGCTGATGTGGGAAACAGTAAATAAGCATAAAGAATTCTCATTTCACTAACCACATGACATGCACTTTGCTTACCTCCAAATTCAAACCATATCTGCCATCCTCTCACCTAACACATTCAAAATCCTTCACAATTCTCCTTTCATTTCCTCTTTCCTCAAGTCTGTTTGTTACCACCTCCCCATCTGCCCCTTCACAGATGCTACCATTTGCTACCTTCCACTCCCTAAACTATGAACTTCCTCCCACAACATTCACTTATTCTCACTGGAGTTTGATGATACTCAATCCAACTCTGTCATCCTTTTCAGTCTCCTACCACTTTCTCTTGCATATCTCCCATTCATTTACACTTCTTTCCTGCAAGAAGTGTCCATAAACACCTTTCTCTTTCATTAGCAATTTAAATGCCTCATTCCACTATTCACTACCCTTTCTCACTGCCCTCTTCCCACATACCACACACTTTTCTCACATGCACACTGTAGTGCCGCTTCCATAAATACCTCTCATTCTTTGCCCACTCAAGTTACCATTTGAATAAGGCTAGACAATGACACAACAGGTGCAGCATACTGTGTGAGGGTGTTAAGGAAAGGGTAGTAAAGTGATAAGCATTTAATGTTAAATATATTCAAAAATACAATATACAATATATAGGATCTTTGGTGATCAAAATACACACATGAGCACATACAAAAATGCATCCTTTCAAGCACAAATGCAGGTAGCAGTTCTGAAATAGGTAAAATACTAATGTCTACACATTAATCCATTTGTATCAAATAAGTAATTTCTTGCACTTACAGCATAGTACTACTGTAAAATCTTCTTTAAATATTTTGGTCACTACAGATATCACATTCTAATGTCACAAATAAAACAGTAATGTTCATAACATTTAAAGAAAAATTCTGATAGCTGATTCTGTTTTACAGGAAATAGCTAACAATACACAGACACTGGTTGTGTCTTAAAGTTCTGCAAAGTTTAACATTCCAAGAAAAAGTCTCAGTGAGCACTAATGTGAATGAAGTAATAAGAAGTCAAATGAATACAAAAATTTTTGCACAGCAAGCAGTATCCTACATGTTACACAGTTCAAATAATGCCCCTCTTAAGTTCATAACAGCTAACAAAATACCATCAATTGTTAATTTTCTGTATCGTTACATTTCACTTATGCCACCTACACATTGTCACAGCACCTTCTTCCTTCCTGAAAGCAAGTCCATAACAACAGCTGCCCAGCTAAATACCATTTCATTACCTAAAGTTTTCTATACTTATACAAGTTCTATCAACATAGTTTTCATTCATAAACTAATACAGGGTATAAACAACTTTAATTTCTTCAGACATTTTGAGGTCTTTGAACTCTCTTCAACTAATGACAATTTTACCAAAGCCTAAAGTTCATTTACATAAAAAAAAAATGGAATTATCAGTTCTTACAATCACTTTTTCTTACATTTACTATCTTTGAATTCCTAAGATTTGACATATACTTGGCCCAAATTACATTTCTAACACTAGCACACATACTGTAAGTTATCAGAAAGTCAGTTATGTAAAAAAAACTAACTCACTGGCTTGGTAACTTCCTAGAGGAAGCATCAGCTTGTCCACATCTCTGACATGACAGTGACCACAGGTTAGCATACCACAGTGAGTAACTTTTACCAACTCTGCCCAACTTTGAGATCATATACATTTCCACAAGCTGGGGAGCCATTTTACTAACCCTCTGTCATGGTGTCACCTTAGTAATACACAGCAATACAAAAAATGGAATGTAATTTAAATATTTATCACAAAATTGAAACAAGAGTTTTCCTCACTTTCCATAAGGGGTAAATATCTCATAATCTATAACAGTGAAATTGTAATCACTCATAAGGGTGTTACATGATGCATTTTCACCATCATACGAATGTGGAAGATTTGAATAACTTTCAAGATTCTGATTGCAATTTCCAGCAATGAAGAGATCAGCTCCAGCTCCAAATATGGGTCCACAACTGAAAGTAGAAAATATCAAAACACTAGAAGAGAAACTTTTCAATTCTAAGCAACTGAAATACCTGAGACAGAATGCGCATAAGCTACTCCAACATGAATGTGGGAAGGAGTGTCTCATGTTTATGCCTACTATATACTTATGCTGACGGCTTAGCTGTGTGTGGCTGTCAGTGATGGTAGGAATAAGGAATAGGCAGTGAAAATGATTCAGTGTATATCTAAAGAAGAATTCACCTTGATTTAACCTGTGATTCCTAGGTTCTTTTCTACTCACACAGTTCAGGCTGTGCCCAAACTCTCCTACTGATTAAGGAACTCATTATTCCTACAGAGTAAACTGAATAATCATTAACCCTGATTCTAGCTTAAACATATCATATGACCTTTTCTGCTTAATTAGAATATCTAGCTATCAAAATGTAATTATACTGACAGTCCTTTCCATCAAAGGTAAATTTAGGTAAAAGCTGTATTCTACTATTCTTCAAATTTAAAAACTCAAATAATGTACCAAGATCTATTCTTAATATGTCAAAAACATACGTCTAGTACTTACTCAGGATGGTAACATATTGCGAACATCTTTTTGACGACTGGAAATTTAGCAGGTGGAATGTCTTGGTTATTGACAAGGGTGAAAAGAAATGCCTTATCTGATGCCACATAACGACCCTTCATGGTAGTCTTACCCCATGGAACATCACTGAAGCCCCCACAAATTTCACCATGCTGACCCTATTTTGGTTAGAGATTTTCAGTTACGTATCAAGGATTATTTCCAAGTCCCTTATTAGCTCATAACTAAAAATTCATGACTTTAGATGTAAAAGATGTCCCAAAACAGGAAGGAAATAGTTTCTGTGCTAATACAGGGAAAGAAATGAACTCTGTATTAAGATAGAAAGTGCAATAATATCTACATTAAGAGAAGGAGGGATATTCTCTCAATGATTAAACAAGAACAAGAATGGACCTTGTTTTCAGAGAAGGAAAATGGATTTTATATTATGAAAAAGTGAATGGCATCTTTCTTAAAAAGAGGAAGGGAATGGTCTCTGCATTAAGACAAGGAAAGAAATGACTTTTGCATAAAGATGAGGGATACTGTGATAAGACAAGAATGGGGATGGCCTATGTATAGAGATCAGGAAGGCCTCAGATTCTGTGTTAAGACAAGAAGGGAAAAGGAATCTATGTTAAGACAAGATGATTGTACTATGGTGTTGAAAAAAATGAGGGGAGGGACTCTCTTTGAAGATAAGAAGGGAAATGGTTTCTATGTTAAGACAAGGAGCATAATGGACTCTGTATTAAGATTGGGATTGCAATGAAATAAGTGATATAACACGGTGGGATACTGACTCAACACATTGATAAGAACAGAAATGGACTTTGAACAGAATATGCATTTAGCCAAGGACAGAAATGGGCTCTGTGTAAAGACAAAGTAAACAGACTCTGTTTTAAGATAAGAATGAAAATGGATTCTGTTAAACCCATTTCTTATCTTTTCCTTTCATATCTTCACCCTTCCTCTAACTCCTACCCGCACTCTAACAAATATCATATTCTCAAAAGTTTAGTGCACTCATCTTCATTTCAAATTCAACTGCTGTTTTAACCTTTTCTTCATACTTTATGTATTTTTCTTTTTAGCCTGTTCCTGGTACCTCATTCCCTCCAAATCTCCTAAACAATCTTTAGTAACTGGAACTGTCTCATACCTTCATTACACGTTATTAGCAAGTACACAATAATAATATTCCTAACTCTTTCCATTCTATTTCTTCTCTCATATGCATTTCCTGTAATATTCTGTATATACCTCAGGTGAGGCATATACTTCATTTTTCCTGTTCTATATGTCTGGGATGCACAAATCATTAGTCCTTGAAATGGTTTCCCCTGCCTTGAAGTTAAACACATGGCCATTAATGCCTCTAATGAGATCCTAATCATTATTTCCAGACTTCAGCTTAATATCTTTCCATACACTGGTCAGTATACATGGAGATGTCAAAAAAGGCTGTGTGAGATCTGTGCCCTCAATCAAGTAGTAATTAATTCTGAAACTGTGTCTCTCATACAAGATAACATGTATTACTTAAGAAAGCCATAAGTAATAATATTTGTTTCTAACAAAAACTTACAAACATACTGCATATCTCATTATATATACCGGAAAATACTCCATGAGTACCTCATATGCCTGGCAGTAAAGCAGCATAAGTTAATGGATGAGTAGCAGATGTAAAGATCATCTCATCAAGTTGAGTTTTCAATTGTTTCCTTAAAATCTGGTTCCAATCTATTGTAATAACAAACAAGTTATCTTTTTTAGAATATATAAGAACATCCTGCACACAGAGTGCTCCTGGATAATATGACAGCTATTGTGAAAGGATTAAACAATCATTATCATTACGTTTTCTTCCTATGCCTCAACTTCCTACCAGAACCTCCATTTCACTCTCTTTTAAATTACCATTTTGCCACATAATGCTAAACCTCCAAATACACAGCAATAAATGATCATACATTCCCATCAATTTAGCTGTCACATAAAGTAGGAAATAATTGAGTATTTGTAAAAATGACACTAACTAATCAAAATATTTAAGGCATGCATTGGCAAACATCATTAAACGAAACTACAAAAAAAAATCAATCCCTTATAACATCACACAGCTAACCATAACTATAGTGTAGGTTGGAGCAACACCATCACAGTGGCGGTGGAAAGCATCAGCAGAATAGCCGTGAGTAGAAGCTCTGTACACAAGACGCCACATCTGTTTATTGACACCATACCAACTGTTCAATACACGCTGCAAGGACATTTTTTCCTGTAAAGAAAAGAAAAAATGTATATACAAAAATATACATATATAGTTTGACAATATATGATCACATTAGTCCATGATGATAATGATGAAGGTGAAATCAAACTTCAGTAGAAGCTCAGATAATTCCCTTTCACAGTATTCCACAACACACAACATGTGGAGGACTGTCATTACAAGCACTTATTTACATCTGCTGAAGACAGTATGGTGAGGCATCTCTGGGAAAGTGGAAGCATCTGCCTTATTTTGGCTTGCTTTTCCACTGTTTTCTTAACCCTCAATATGAGAAGTGAGGATGAATATGATAGTGTTTACTATGCAGACACATGGCACGGGAAGTGATAGTCATGTGTCTGTCATTTGTGATACAGTGCAAGATTTGTTGCATGGGATTGCTTGAAAATTCAAGGTTATGGGACAGTGAAGGTTGGATTCAAGTCTTCAGGGGGTTAAGAGGGGTGATGGTGGATTGCCACAGGACTTCAGACATTCTACTCTGAGTGAGCTAATGTTCCAAATGCAAAGAATGCTGTATGTCTGTTGTGTCAAGAGTGCTGTGACATGACTGTCATGTATATATGAGAGGCCTTTCATACTAGTGTCTGCAAGACATTGAAAGGTGGTCACAAAGGAAGATATTGAAGAGAGTTGGAGATGGAGCTGCTCCCTCCTTAATCACTTCTGGTTCAAACTCTGAAAACATTACAGCTCACATTTGTATAGCAGTACTTACATTTATGAGAATCTGTGATCCAGCAAATAGTTTGAGAGAAACACGAGGCTGCAGTCTTTTATCTTCATTAGTCGTGTTATCCTTGAATTTGTTGGGAAGTGCTGCATAGCGGTAACGCTCTAATGAAAGCTCCATAGGCACTGCCCCTGTTGGCTCTACTTCTTCGGCAAACACTTGACTATCTGAAATTTGCATCATTTAGAAGTAAATGAGTCATACTAATATATCAGCAATTTCTCTGCCAAATACACAGATAATGAAAGTCATCTGAATCCCTGATAATTAAAAAAACATTGGATCCCATTTCCAAAAAAGCTTTCTAACATAACTCTGTCTATTGGTCAGACCAAGTGAAGCAGCTGTGGACAAAGGTGCATATGATCAAGGTCAGATGTGCAATCCCTGTGGTCATGCACAACAGCATGCACCATTCTTTCATTATCAAAGTGATCTGACAATTTTCCTCCATAAACTGATGATCTTGTAAAGGCTCATGTGCTGATCAAACAATAAAAAGAAAGAAAAAATGCTTTTCAAATGACCTGAAAAACATATTTCTCTAATGGCACCTATTTCTGCTTGGAAAGAAGGATAGCACTTATATAATCCTCATCAAGCATTCTAATTATCCATAAAACTTACATTCAGATAATAAAAATTCTAATAAACACTTCTACTTGCTGGTTAAGCTATAAGAGATGATGTTGCTCGTTTGACCAACAAAACACAAATACATGAACAGAAAAAAAGCTGTTTTGATACTATACAGTATTCTAACTACATATCTGCCTATCTATCTATTTATCTATATCTCTGACACCAATTCCCTTCGGAAACTCCCTCAAGGTAAGGCCATAGCAAAAGAACCTCCATAACTGATCTCCATTGTCACTTCTTAGCCTTTGGTGCCTAACTCTTAACAGGGCACTAAAAAAGGGCAACTCTAGCACAGACTATACAGTATTCAGGACATAAAATACAAATAAAGAAATGACAAAGAGGAAAACAGAGGCAGAGGCAAGGCAAGACACATAACATCTAGAATATTCATAAAAATAAGATATGAACACTGCAACTACTATACAATAAATTTTTATAAATGTACACATCCTGAGAGCTTACCAATGAGTAAAAGTCGCACATGATTAATGACTCCTTGTAATTGTTGACACACACGTAACCGTTCTTCCTCAGTCCAGTGTGCAGTGGGTTGTGTAACACCTGCTCCATATTTGGCCCAGTTTAACACTCCACGCCATACATCCTCCTCTTCTAGGGCAAGCTACAGAAAGCAATAAAATTTCGTAACACAAGATTAAATGGATCTAACAAAACTTGAGTTACTCACCTTAGCAATGCTTAACTGTCCTTCCACTTCTCTTTGATTTCTACTTTTGTTTTTGTCTTCTCCAATAAGCAGTAAATCACTTGGCCATGTTACTTGTTAAACCATTACCACAGAAAAATAAAGAAATCACAAGTATTCTACTTCATGAATTGTTACAATGATCATATTCACTCGATTTTCCTATACATTAGTCCACCATACAAACTCCCTATCATTCTGCAAAGAGAGTTTATTCCTGCACTTCTACTACTTGCCTCTGATTCTGCTCACTTTTCTATAAAAATTTTGATGAGCCAACTTGGTACACAAACTCAGTAAGATTTGCAATAGCTGATTTAGATATGCAAAATACTGTTCGTTAACACCTCTATCTATCTATCATCATTATGTCCATCCTCAATTCCAGCCTCTACAATTGCTCATTCATATCCTTAACTCAGGCCCAGTACATCAAAGTAAAGCATGAGCTTTAACACTTCAACCATAAAAACATTTACATTATCATAATGATACCACATATTCATTTCAGTCCACTTATCAAACCATCAATTACTCTGAAACAAGAACTATTTCAGTTATGAAACCCCTGAACAACTTTCAAAAGTTTTCCTTGAACACCAAATATGGTTAAAACTTCTGTTACCTCTCCTTATCATTTCATCATACACATTTTTAAAATGTATAAACTGTATAAAATTTCTTCATTTTCTCTAAAATATTCTTTACTACTGATACTTGTCAATGTGCAAAATCTCAGTTACACATGGTCTTTCTTTCCTTTATACATTCTATTTTTACCCAAGAGGGGGTTCACTAATTGTGCTGCCTGAGTAATGGGACATGCTCAAACAGTGTTTGAAGTGTTGTAGTGATGGGTGGTGTCCAGGTATGTGAGTGGGAGTGTGACTTGTATTTATCTAAGGAGTGTGGTTTCTGGTGGGCTGTTGCCCCTCACCATATGCATGGCTGCAAAAGCCTAAACTGGAATAGTAACAAGATGTAACTCTTATGTTTGCAGGACAGGCCACAAAGGATAGTAACAAGATATTCTATCAGAGACAGAGCAAAGTAAATCTTTGCTGGTATTAATGTTTTGTGAAAGTTTCAGTTGTTAGCTCCACCCCACCCTCACAGTTTCTTAAAACTCACAAAGGCAAGATCGTACATGGGATATTGCTATACTGCAGGAAATACATTATAGCAACCTAATATACAGCACATTTATATCTTTTCACTACCTCAAGTCTTCCACATAAAAGTTTCCATACAATGGATATTGTAATTTTTGAAATTCTGTATAGAAACACCTAGAAAAAACTTAAATACAGATATTAATGGACAATAACCCCTTCCATTATCAGGATTACAAGAGAACATAAAGAAATTAGCAATAAAATAAAATTTTGGCAAGACTGTTTCAAACATATGCACTGGATATATGATTCATTCATATTTATCAACAAAAAGTATACTCTTCAGAATTACTCACATTATCAGAGGAAATAAGCCTGATGAGTGCTTCACGGGAAAGATTAAGAAAAGATGTAGTCTGCATGCACTCCAGTGCATTTTCCCCAATGTATGCTACACATCGGTCAACAAAAGATCGACTACCTTTACTCCCTAAAAACAGTAGTCCAAAAGATAAGAACAAAGTCAATTCATCAGCAGAAACCTATGCTTTTATTCACATATATATCATTAAAATATAATCAGCTCTATAACATGTATGAAAACACCTACTTTATAATGCCTATTGTGTTTCACTGAAATATCATTATCATCATGCACTGCAAAAACATTAATCAGTTGTATATACTTCTGCATGGCCATAACAGGTTGGACTATGAGTCTGTGTGTTGGTGTTGGGATTTAAAAACTAATTTTGTGAATGGTTTGCACATGATGAGCTAGATTGTCTCCATGAAACACATAGTGCACCATGCAGAGGAAAAAACTTGTTAGATAAAATAATCTGAACTCCTACAGAATAGCGATTTCACTTTCATAACTATCATTACATTTTACAGTGATCATCATATCAACATGTATGTGTCTGTATATGCGTGTGCATACTTATGTATAGGGTAGATAATGATCCAAAACATGCTCCACTTGTTTCATGGGCTCCTGATTAGCTGATCTATTCAAAACAGATACCTGGTTCTGCAAAAATAGACATTCTATATCAATCTCCAACTACCCTAGGTGTACAGGACTAACGAGCATATGATCCTCATGTTCTGCTGAATGTAAGAAACATGCATACCTCCAGTGCGCTGCTCCATCTTCAGTGCTGCCATAAGAAATGTACATGCATTATGTGGTGTCATAGTAGTGGCAATGTGGTCCTCACAGTGCTGACAAAGTTCTTCTAAACCCAGGTCATGACCAACACCATACACCTCGAACACACCACTGTCATTCATCACCACCTAATAAAGAATTTCAAAATTGAACAGGACTACAGAGTAACTGCATTATAAGTTCATGTCACACCTCTCTCCGAGTTAAAATGAAGTGCAAAAAGAGGCATTACAAAATGTCTTTTTTTAACTATTTGAATACAAGGTTTTCAAAGTTTAGAAGAAAAAATGAAACTTTCATTAGCATCACATTCTTTTTATAAATGGAAAGATTCAGACTACATTATCTGAGAAAGACAGAAGTAAGTGATTCAAGTGTGACAACTGAATGCTGTGACGTAATATTAAAGCACTCCATAACATTATCCAAAATTCTACAGATGACACTAATTTGCAAAATGAACTTAAATCCTATTCCTTAAGAAAGATTTCCTGATCAAGACACAAATCATAAAATCATTCTTTTATAAAAGGCTATAGAATCAACAACTATAAATGGGGTAACTCTATAAAAAGATTCAATATTAGGATGACAAAAACAAAAATAATTACCTTGCCAGTGTAGATATAATTAATTACTTGTCTGAAGATGTTAGGCTGGTACTGTGGAAGGCGAATGGTAGTATGTGGACTCCCAGGTGTCACCGTGCTGCCAGGTATTACACACACCTCACCACCAGATGCTTCTACAAAACTTTTACACCTGGCAATAAGAGATTCTCTTAGCATATGCAGAAATATGCTTTGCATTACCCTACATATAAAGCCTTTGACACAGCCTTTGTCATCCAGGAGAAAAGTAGTGTATGGCCTTTTTCCATGAAATGATTCTTTTCTCTGTCAAATCTATGTACTTAAATACCATCTGTAAATCTTCTTAGGTTGCATCCCTCAGCTTCAATACTGCTTTTCAATTGATCAGAAAAACTGCAAATTCCCCAAGCACCTTTAAAGTGTGAAGGTTTCCACATGTTAAAAGCCTGTCCAGCCATCCCTTACTTGCTGTGAAGGGATCACTTTCCTTTTGAAAAAGATCTGTAAAAACTAATCCCTAATACAGGCAACACTTGAGATATGCCTTGGTTCACTATTCACGCTATCAGCATCTTTTCTGCTTTTCCCAGCTAAGGAATTCTTATTCCTATCATTAAGGCAGGGGAGAAAGAATACTGCACACATATTCCTTGTGTATCATAGAAAGCAACTAAGAGGGGCTATAGCAGGTGGCTGTAAATCATCCCTTCCTGTATTACTTTCCAACAGAAGAAACAGAGCAAGGAGCCAAGTGAAGAATTTTCCCTCTAAGGCTCTGTCATCTGTTTTTGAAGCTACCTCGCTTACACTCGAAATGGCGAGCATATATAGAAAACAAAATTAACACCTCTGCTGAGAGATATGATGAGTTTATCACTGAGTTCCTTATCTTTTAAGCATTCTTCTCAATAGCACATATTGCACTCTCCCTAAAATAAAAAGCACAACCTACTACAAATACACCTTCAATTATATCATCTCACCTTAATATTTCTCTATATTTCTAACCTTAAAGTACTTCACTCCATTGATAGATAAGTAAAGTGGTTAGGATATGCAACAAAATGCTGCTCAGACAACACTCAACGAAAGTTAACAGGGCTGTCAAATCCACACACTACAAGATCAGGACAAGTAGCGAAGGTCTGCATGCACCAACTGGCTATAGAATCCTACATGAGGCAGCATGTGCATTGCATCACATGGCTATTTGCTCACTACTTCACCTGCTCCCATAAGGCCTCAGGTGCATCAATTGCACCGTATAGTCCACATGCTACTACACTGGTTGCAAGAGCTTCACCCATCCTATCTGGTAAATGACATAATTGTGTTTTTCTCACAAAACCAGGAGAATGGTAGAAATAGTCATCACATAATAACGAAAGGTTTAGGTTTGTAAAGTACACACAAATATACAGTCTTAAAATAGTGACTAAGGCACACATATGAACATCATTCTCATACACTAAATAATAAACATCAAAAAGAAAAAGGATATTGATCCACAGGATAGCAACAGTATGTCTATTGGCATCAAGTTCTGACAGCACATAATCCTACAAAACTGATATCTGTTAGGACGGAACTAGGTCAATAATGTCAGTCCAACAGCAGTTGCAGACTGGGCAAGGGCATGCCTAAACCAAGCAAAGCGCCACAATCACAATCAAGTGTTTAGCAAAGGGTGAGTGAAGGCTAGCACTTCCTCACCAGAAATACTAAGTGGTTCTAACCCTTTCATTTCAAGCAGATATATCTAAAGCTTGCAGCAGACCACAAGAGAGAATGATCTTCAGTTTCTTGCTATGACCTAAAGAGTCAAAAAGAGAAAGTATTAATTTCTAATGATAAAAAACATAAATGAGAACCATTTTATAGTAATGGAGAAAAAAGAGGTACAGTAAACTACTCCAAAGCCAAGAAATCTCACCTCTAAATATGACTGGAGTATGCACTTTACTGACTGACATCACATCACCTCATCAATGAGCAAAGCAATAATATATCTTTTCTCCAATCTGAACATTCAACTAGTTACTCAATCCACAGTTACTAGCACCTTCGGTACCTTTTCCTATCTTTTTATGTATAAATGAGAAGTCATCATCAAAATACTGATTACAGATCTCTAAAAAAGATATCTTTGACAATATAGTCATCTAATCCCTTAAAAGTGAGGAAGTCCCCGTGAGAAATAACGTAACTAATAAACATAACACAAAGCTAAGCATATCAATGTTTAAGGGAGCTGAATTTTGTAAAACTATACATAAGAGAAAAGGATAAGCAATACCTTGCTTTAAGGATGAGTTTATGTGCAGCTATGTGAGTCTCTTCACGACCAACAACAAAAATGATATCCGCCGAGTCTTTGTCTTCCAGTAAGTGCTGAAGATCCTCTAGGAGCCTTGATACTCCAACTAAAGACTTATCTGAGAAGTGAAGACCACCTCCTACACGGGTCCCCATGCTGTAAATACATATATCATTGGTCCTAAAACATACATGAAATCATAAAGATAATCACAAGAGCAGTAATAATTATAATAATGATAAGAGTAAATAATATGAAAACATTAATAAAAAACAATGTTAATGATAATGATAATAATGATAAAATAATAATAATCTTTTTCCTCATACTTATTTGCCATTTCTCCTAATAGCCACATAATGCCAGGAGGAGACATAGAACGGCTTTATCATACATCTACAGTATATATATAAGTAGAGAAATTTTGACGATAACATCAACATCTATACAAACTCTGTTATACTTCCAACCCCAATGCCTGTGGAGCAATTCAACATGAAACGTCCTGTTAATGACTTCAGGACCCATATAGCTCCCCTCCCATACTCCACCTCAGAACCAAGCTTTGAAGTTGTGGAAGGTAATCACAGTTTGTAAACCTATGGGTGGAGATGCTACCCCAGGCACCTTATACAGATTCATTTGGGTAAAGTGGTTGAAGGGTTGATATCAAATGGTAATGTACCAGTCTTGGGAGACCATATGAATAACTTCAAGGCTTTGACTGAAATATATACACCAAAGGACTCCAGCCCTTTTTCTACCCTAAATACCGTACTTATCTAACACTAGTCTCCCAGAAGCTACAAACCATCTCTCCCAAATCTTGCAGGCCAATTGTCAACTACATGGACTAGCAAGTCACTTACTTGCTATAAAGTAAAATATCAACTTTATAAAGTGATCATGGCACACAGTCAAATCAACAGAATAAGAAAGACATACGAACCAGGAACCCATTTCACTGGGCAAAAAACGATATTTCTCCAGCTTTCTCTATAATTAACTAATATCAGCTCCTTAAAGAAAATAAATAATTAGGATATATCAACATTTATGAGCTATTTTCTTAACATGAAATCGTCGCTTGAAAAAAATGTACACATTTTCTTATGTACCCATCAAATCACGCCCCTTTTCTCACAAAGATTCATGATTAAAAAGCATTAAAAAGCAAAGTCTCACACCATCAATATCCTCTGTGAAGAGATGATAAAAGTTACCTGTAATGTAGTTTATGATAAGAAAACTAAAGAGCTGTACAGCCTTCTAAGTTCCACCAGCAAGCGGAGAGCGGAGATCAGTGGTGTACCCGCACGATCGGGGACGCGTTACCTGGACGTAAACAAACAGCTATATAGACGAAATGACGAGCCACTCTGTCAAAATAGGATTCAGTCGTCCAAATATCTATACTTGGTAGGATTCGGTCGCAGAATGTCCCTCTTAAGAGTGTTTCCATCTAAGGATCTCTGCTAGCTTGAGAATGACATGTTTGACGTAACAGTGGACAGACACATTGCTCGAGTTCAAGTTAAGAGCACAGCAAGAAGAGGAGCGATAGGAATTTAATGATCGCCGTCACTGAGCATCCGAGAGAGTTTTTAGTTTTGAGCATTTGTTTTGAATGTAAAAATGAAGTGACCACCCACACAGATTCCATTTTCCTTTATGTGTATTTAACAACTTAAAAGGTTCTGTAAGAGGAGCCAATAGGGGTTTTAGTTATGTATATGGGTGCATGATGTCTAATGGTATTCCTAGATGTCAGAATTATCTGTATGGTAAAAAGAGAAGGACGGCAGTCAAAGACAAACTTGCCCTCATTTTACGAATGTATTTCTCTGATACATATATTCACGTTTAATGTTTCATCTATACCGAAAGTTATCAGGTACAATGATTTTTGGAAATTTTATTTTTTTTCGAAAATGTGTTGCATTCTTCACAAAATAACCACTGCGCCAACATAAGTTATATTCGCATCCGAATCTGCCACCATTTCCGCCATCAGCAAAGAGCAACTAACCAACCTCCTAGGCCCTCTCATCCCCAACAGACTGCATACTCGCCCCTCTTTTTTCTGACTCTCACTCACATTTACCTTCCTCACCATCCCATCCATAAACAAATTAAAAAACCATGGGGACTTCACACACACCTGCCTCAGACCATCCTTCACTCTCCTCTCCTTCCACTCGCACACAAACCTTACATACTCTAGATGAAACCCTATCATATGCTTTATCCAGATACATTAATGCCACATATAAATCCGTCCGTTTCTTTAGGTATTTGTCTCATACACTCTTTCAAATAAACACCCGATCCACACGTTATCTAACACCTCTGAGGCCAGTGTTCCTACCCAATCTGATGCTCTCTACATGTCTTTCTCCTCTCAATCACTACTTTCCTCTACAACTTACCATGGAAAACTCAACATACTTATGTCTTTGTATTTTGAACACTCACCTTTATCCCTCTTGCCTTTATACAGATGCACTATTCGTGCATTATGCCAATCCTAAGGCACCTTACCATGATCCATACATAGTGAAAATTCTAACCAGTCAACAAACACAGTCATCCCCTTTGTTAAGAAATTTAACTGCAATACCATCCACTCTAGCCACCTTACCACAATTCATCTTATGTAAAGCTTTCATCTCCTTTTCTCTTCACCAAACCACTCTCCATAACTCTCACTTCACCTCGACCCAAATACCCTATATCTGTCATCCTATCATCATACACATTCAATAGTCCTTCAAAACACTCACTCACATCTCACTTCATCACTACCTGTTACCACTTCTCCTTTTACCCCTTTCACTGTTAATGTTTTCTTGGGTAATGCACATATTAACCTTCCAAAACATTTTATTCTGCCTAAAGGTTACTGATACTCTCACCCCAACACCTTTGTCTTGACCTTCCTACCCTTTCTCCTATACATCCCCTAATCATTTGTATTCCTTTCCTTTAAGTTCCACCCAAATGGTTCTCTTTTCTCTTTCACTAGCAACATTATTTCTTCATTCCACCACTCCACTCATTACCCTTTCTAATCTGCCCACCTCCCACCTTTTGCATGCCACATGCATCTCTCACACATGCCAGAACTGCTTCCCTAAATATCTCCCATTCCTCACACACTGCCCTAGTTTCATTTACACTTTTTTACCTTTTGCCATTCTACACTCAATCTTCCAGGTATTTCTTCACACAAGTCTCTTCCAAGCTCACTTACTCTCTTCTCACTGATAATGTTTCCTCTTTTCTGAAAACCTCTACATACCTTTATCCTCACTTCCACAAGATAGTGATCAGACGACCCACCAGCTGCCCCACTGGGAACATTTGTAACCAAAAGTCTCTTTTACATGACTATCAATAAATATCTCCTACTCACATATGTATACTTGTATATGTCCCTCTTATAAAACCAGGTATTCCCAATCACCAGTCCTTCTTCAGCACCCATTTCCACAAATTGTTCACTATTTCCATATGTAGCAATGTAATGTGATTGTTGCATGCTTCAGATCCTCAAACAATACATGAAATTTTCCTTGTCCTATCTATCTATATCTCTGATACCCATTCCTTCTGGGAACTTACATCAAAGAGGTGGCCACAACAAAAGTCTCCACTTACCCCTGTCCTTCCATGCCTACTTCATGAACACCATTCCATGCTTTCTTTCACCATTTCTCTCCCTCCAGTGCTTTTCTACTCTATTTTCCCATGTCACAGGTGCTCTTTCTCTCTCACTAAACCCTTTAATTGTATTGTCATACTCTCTCCTTGTAAACTCACCATCTTGCATTCTTTCCACAGGCCTAAACCATCTCAAAGTATTATGTTTCGCCCACTTTACCACTGCACAATTCATTCCATCTAGCTATATCACAAGCTCCTCTCAAATAGCGTATTTCCACAGCCTGGATTCTTAGCCTCTATGACTCATTTCGTGTCCACGTATCAGCTGCATAGGTTTGGTTAAGAAAAATTATGCTGTCCCTTAATCCTTCCTCACTTCCATATATAGTTACACCTTTACCCTTATTCTAATGAGGGACCCAATGACTCTTGTATCCTGTACTGCTCTCTTCTTTCTCTCTCCTTCCATATTGCTAAACATACCCAAAGTAGCTCCTAAATACTTAAATTTCTTTATATTTGAGACATACGTTTCAAAACCTTAATAAGCTCCGCAGTATCCTAATTGTACACATGAAAATCAACACAACACACCCTCATACATATATATCGATTGACAGATATTTGGGAATTTTCAGATACAAGTACAGAATCTGTTGATGTTTACAGTTTTGCTATTTGTATGGTAAACTATCAGTCAGTATTGTTATTTTCTGTCATGGTCTTGTCATTCACCATGAAAATGTCGAGTCTTTGTGTGGAGATATGTAGAGACAGAGGGTGGTTACACCAAATATTAATAAAAGTGAATGCCTAATATTGTTTACCTTGCAATAAATAAATATACTCATATCCAGTAAATGTATGATTCACAAATGTTAAGACTGAGTTCTGTCAACATATCATTTCATACATTCAATGCAGCAAAAATACATCCAACATGAACAGCCTGGCACCCATGCACAACTTTTAATCTACTTTCTCAATTATCCATTTCAATTTGGCATTTGGTTTCATAAGTCCCCAATATTCTATTAGGATTTCTTATTTCATAACATGAATTACAATCAAGGTATGTGTTACAAAGCTGTTATACTGTAATGCAAGCATTATTAAGACATATATGCTTCCAATTTTAAGTTATGTTACACAATGTTATTATAATCCCTTGTCTTCATTCGCAATTATGTTAATATACCCACTTAGATAGCATGCTAAAGAAAATTGTATTACGGCAAATGACAGGAAATGTCACTAGTAATCCATATCTCACTATATTTGGAAAGCAGGGCTACCAAGGTGTGTGTGGCAAGACCCTAGAACATATCAAATGCCATAGTCCATTACGTCACATTGTCTGATTAAATAATTTTTTGATCGTGTACATTCAACAAACTTGTACCTCTCTAATAATCACAGTTGTTCCCCTTGCATTTACACAATGGCTCTCTCTCCTTGTCTTTATATGTAACAAAATGCTGATTGGGTTAACAGTATCTAAACATCATTTAATTGTATACTTGCAAGCACTACTGCTTGATGTGTATTTATGATATTCCCTTCATACTGTTTCAGGTTTTATCCAGTTCCTTTTCATGGTTGTTTTCATACAGTGCATTCTCTTTGTAGCTGTTTCTTATGATAAATTAACTTTGTTAATTAGTTCAACCTGACAACCTCTTTACTTTTCCAGCCTGTCTTTTCTCCACTTTAATAAAATGCTCCTTAGTAAGAAAATAAAATCAGCTTATTCTGTACGAGCCATTTCACTGCAACAAGTTTTTTTGGGGGGAATGGTGTGTATCACATAACAGTTTCAGATGTTGGTTTTGCTTCATATCCATTATAATACTAATAAAATAAGCTGAAGGAACCATGGTTTCATTTATTTAAAGTTCATCAGAGACTGAATTTTTCAATCCAAATAGGTTTATGGAGGAATACAAAGATGTACTCTTTTCTTTATTTCTTTACACAAAAGACATTATATAGGAGAGTATTTTCTTTATACAAAATATCGTCCAAATTAATACCATTCAAAACAATGTCATGCATGCAACACCTATACACAACAGAATTTACAATAATACTCCTGGTGCTATTGGCCTCTGTCTAGAGATATTAACACTCAATGAAGAACCTGTGCAGAGCCTCCAACACCTCACCCAACTGAGAGTGGGTTTGGAAAGCAGACAACAGTAACTGAGGCCTGATAACCTATTGTGAAGCAGGTGACATTCTGCCAATTCCTAAAATGAATTTGAGAGTAATGAAGATAACCAATATATAAATACCTCAACTGGTTCAAGTCACGTTCAGTCACCAACCTTCACCTACTTAAGCAAATCTTCTCATGGGGATGGAGAAGCATACAGAATTTTACTTTTCTTTTTAAAAATAATCCTATCTCAGTCTTTGAGGAACCATAAAAAATGGGAAAGCCAACTTGGCAAACATCGGAAGACAATGAAAAATATGGCTTCTAGAAAAGTTTGCCAGGTGTAATAATTGTGTTTGCTCGTGCACTTCAAAAATGCTCTGCTGCTTTATTAATTAAATTCAGGTCCCAGTATCTAATCACAGAATTTGTTACACAAAATCAACACCCTGGATCTATATAATCTATATTACATTTGTGCACATTCTCTGCAAAATCTACAATAAAATAACATAGAGGCCAATTCTATGAAACTTGTGTCACAAGAAGTGATATAAGGATGAACGAACAGGTATGTACCAACTTGAATGGCCATAAGTTCAAAAATACTAGTGATTACTGTCTCCATCCTTAACATCACATCTTTCTCCCTTAACAACACAGGAGGGTAAGTGGCTATCTAGGGAGTGGCTGCTGAGGCCATCGTTATCAGTAAACATTGGCTAGTGATTGCTGTGAACATTTCTTCAATAAACTACTATAGACACTGGTGATACTACCTTCAAAAGTACTTGAGCTGTGTGTTAGTAAAACTATCAGACCATTTACTGTTCATATGCAAAAACTTGTGTCTGTTAAAACTATTTTCAGTATATCTAGTTAGTGACTGCTGGCAACAGTACCATCAGTATACCTAAGTTAATGACCACTTGCAGCACTACCCGAAGTGTTTGTTCTTTACCAGGCCATAAGCCTCCTCAAGTGGGAGTTACATATCAGATGTAATGAAATTTCTAACAATTCCCAGAAAAAACAATTTACTATATCTTAAGTATTTTAAAACCTGATATTTATAAATTCCAACATAAGCTCAACATGTAGTACAAAAAATATTTCTTAGTGCCTGTCAAATACAACATGAGGCTTACAGCATATAAGAATATATACAAAATAGCACTTCATTTAATCAAGTGCTCACAATAATACTAATAATTAAACTGAAGACAGTATATATTGGCTATCACTTAGATTTTCATTCTTAACCTAGAGTAGTGAGATCAGACAGACCCTTCTTATGACGGCATCTTGCACTTGACAACACCTCTCCTGTCCATACACTACCCGTGAACATCACAACACTGGAGCTATGGTGAAACTAAGGTGTAGCTGTGGTTGTGGCCAAATTGAGCAGCAACGTAAGTGTGTCCGTTTATATGAACAGGAGCCAGGTATAGAGTTATGGATGGCCAGGGTGCTGGTTGTTAGCAAGATAAATGTGCTTGCTTTTACGCCAGCTTAGGTGCCGTCACCCAAAAATGAACACTGGGATAACAGTAAAAGTTCTTTGCAAATGGAGGCTGGGTGTCCGTTTGAGGGGTAGGATTCCTTACAGTTTATGGACATAGAACTGAACACCACGATACTCCTCATATCCCAGGGCACAATCACACAATAATCACATGATAAAAATATAGTTATCTTTACACTGTGTGATTGTCGACTTAAAACAAATATTAACCACATTATATAATGCTTTATGCTTACAAAAAAAATTATATCAAACATTTAAAGCATACCATATAGCTATGACAAACGCAGGTGAGGCATTTAATATATATATAAAACATATGAATTACCATTTTTTATCTAAATACAGGGAATTTGAAGTTTTATAATAAAAAGAGAGTGAGAGCCTCAGCTACAATTTGCCATGGTATAATATAGACAGTTAATCCATGCTACTGCAGCAACAGCCACAGGATCATGACACCCTCTACACTGAGATCACATGAACTACACTAGTAAGGGCATTCTCACTGCACCATACCGCACACCTCAAATTCACTGTCATGCAAATGCCAGATCTGTTACCTCATATTCTGGAATGAAGTAAAATTATACTGGGATGTCTGATTTCCTGTAATCATTTGTATACAGGAGGGGGCTCTTAACTGTGACACTCAAGAGCCCCCCACAACCATCAGTGCAGCTGCTGGTGAGAACACCTTTGCCAATTTCCAATTAAGCATAACTGACTTTTGCTTCTGAAACACAGATATCTGATTGGTGAAATGCCTCTTATAATGGAATTTCAGCCAATAAGAATAAAGTATTTAAATAGAAGGACAGAAATTTGGCTTTACTCTTCTGGTCTTCCTGACATGGTTTAAGGACAGATGAAAGACATAACTGCGTCTGCTGAGATCACCCCAGAATTGGCAGGATAATAATGTGCTAGAGCTCATTCGGTCAAGCTTATTATTATCTAACAGACTACTTCTTTCTGAGCAAATTTAAACTTCTTAACCTATCACTTAAAATTTCTTTCCAATACAAAACATAATATGTTTCTCTATAAATGTTACAATATGTAACAACTATAAATTTCAGGAAGAGACCATGTTTATAACAGTAGTAATTTACTATGAACATAGTTGCAGGAAGTAGGGAAGATTCAGGGTAAGAGTAGAAAAATAGTTTTAAATATATATATTTAGGTTATGAACAAAAACTAGCTTGTTCTATACACATTATTTGTGCTTTTGAAAGACTTACGACACGAGCACAAGGCGGTAGGTAAGGAGTTCCCACTCTTAAGCTACCTGAACGCCTTACTCACTCCTCCTCCGCTTTGAGCTTACTTGTTACTGAACCATGCTTGTATAAGACAAAATGTTTGTACAGTGTATTTTGTAGATTCGAAATTATATGCAATAATGCCAAAAATGGCACCCCTAGCAAACCTGCCAACCTTCCAAAGGCTGTTTACATGTAATCCAATGCTGAAAAAGTGTTTTCTGAAAAAGTACAATGACATGCACAAGTCTGACTCTATCAATTTATCTCTATCTCTATATAGATATATCTATCTCAGATGCCCAATGCCTTAGGGAACTTCCTCAAGGGGGTGGCCACAGCAAAGGAGCCTCCATACCTGGTGAAATCCAGTGCCACTTCTTAGCCTTTACTACCTCACCCTTAACAGGCCACTGGCAGAGGTCCACTCTAGTGCAGTGTTTTTAGAGGCTCCTACCCAATGTTTCTACTTCTACCTAATGTTCCAACCTAATACTTCTACCTAATGTACCTACCTATTACATCTAACTAATGCTACAATTCTGATTTTCACAAAATAATGCAGACAACTTTCTCAGGTATTTTTCCTTATTTTCACCAAGTGAAGTTCTTATCAAAATCAACCATACTCATATGCTAAGTAATATACCTTAGAGAGTTAAGAGTAAGTGTGAATAAGAGCAAAGCTATTTGGTTCGGCAGGGTTGAGACAAGTTAGTTGGGATATGAGTTTGAATGGAGAAAAATTGGAAGTGAAGTGTTCTAGATATCTGGGAGAGGACTTAGCAGCAAATGGAACCATAAAGGTGGGAGAGTCATAGGGTGGGGAAGTGGGTAATGATTCTAGAAGCGATGAAGAATGTGTGGAAAAAGAGAACATTATCATGGAGCAAAAATGGGTGTGTTTGAAGGAATAGTAGTTCCAACAATATTGTACAACTACATGGCATGGGCTTTAGATAAGGTTGTACAGAGGAGGGTAGGAGGGTGGATGTGTTGGAAATGAAATATTTGAGGACAATATGTGGTGTGAGGTGATTTGATTAAGTAATGAAAGAATAAGAGAGAAGTGCAGTAATAAAAAGAGTGTGGTTGATAGAGCAGAAGAGGGTGTTGAAATGGTTTGGACATACAGAGAGAATGAGTGAGGAAAGGTTGAGAAAGAGGATATATCGGTCAGAGGTGGAGGGAACAAGGAGAAGCAGGAGACAAAACTGGAGGTGGAAGGATGGAGTGAAAAAGATTTTGAGTGATTGGGGCCTGAAAATGCAGGAGGGTGAGAGGCATGCAAGGAATAGAGTTTACCGGAATGATGTGGTATACCAGGGTCGACGTGCTG
>JAUUDZ010461214.1:0-12205 GCA_032361705.1 Panulirus versicolor | reverse complement strand
GGAACGAGGAGAAGTGGGAGACCAAATTGGAGGTGGAAGGATGGAGTGAAAAAGATTTTGAGCGATCGGGGCCTGAATATGCAGGAGGGTGAAAGGTGTGCAAGGAATAGAGTGAATTGGAACAATGTGGTATACCGGGGTCAATGTGCTGTCAATGGATCGAACCAGTGCAATTGAAGCGTTTGGGGTAAACCATGGAAAGCTTTGTGGGGCCTAGATGTAGAAAGGGAGCTGTGGTTTCGGTGGATTACACATAATGAATGAAGATTAAGTGTGAGCGAATGTGGCCTTTGTTGTCTTTTCCTAGCACTACCTTGCATGCATGGGGGTGTGGGGGGGTGGTTTTTCATGTGTGGCGGGATGGCAATGGGAATAGATGAGGGCAGCAAGTATGGATATGTACATGTGTATATATGTATATGTTTGTGTAGGTATGTGTATGTACACGTTGATATGTATAGGTAGGCATATGTGTGCATGTGGGCGTTTATGTATTATACATGTGTATGTGGGTGGGTTGGGTCAATCAAATAATCAGAAAAATCAAAAAGTTAAAAAGATATGAAAAAAATGATAAATCATTGATATATATTGTAGTACAATCATTCAAATTTAGCACTCCACACAAGCTTAGCTTGTGTGTTTGTTGACATCTGCTAACTCTATGTTTCTTTCACTTCCCTGCCACCACCAATGGATTACTGCTACACAAAGAAGTATTCCCATTGCCAACATTTCAACACCCATGAAAACATTATCACCATATTAATGACCTAGAGACTCGCTAATTAGCCACTAATTGGTGAGTCCATAACTTCCCTCATCATGTTACATGGGTTATAGACTCTAGAATTCATTTCCAATGCATATTGAAGGTGCTTGTGACATAGGGCACAATAAAACCCGCCTTCCAATTTAAGTGACAGCAGGAAAAGTTAAAGTATACAAGTATGGCTAAGGTCCTCACAGAGTATATGTGCTATGTTGGTATATTTCACTCTACAATTTTTTCTACTGCTAAGTACTATGGCTTGAGATATAAGGCATCTCTACAGGTATCTTCGAGATTAAATGAAGGCGGGAAAAGACAACCCATACAAGTATGGCTTGGGTTTCTATACAGCAAACCACACAAGTCGCAAGTATGGCTGGAGTCCTTTAGGTGTTAGTCGGCCCTACATTACTCTAATATACTACTAATGACTTACTCTACATCATTCAATATAATAATATGCTCCAAATCATATTCCACAACTGTTACTGTATTCTTAGAACATTACACACACCAGAGCAAAACTCACTCAATATTCAAGTCACAGTGATGCAGTGCTAGACAAGTACATTACCACGATAAGTCCCTCTCAAAAGATCTTGAGATAAAAAATAATGAATCAACATACAACAGATCAATTGTTTAACATAACCATATAAAAAAAAGAAAGGCAGTTACTTTGTTACGTTACAGGTTTATTCAATAAACTATCTTGTTATACTAATAAGCTTGCTGCCCAACCAAAAGCCACTCCCAACACTTTACCCTCAATAAAATCATCAACTTTCTGACTTCCATCTTCTACTGTTGCATAGCTCACACTGATCAAAATACAATAAAAGTGTGCATGGTGTCATTATCGAACTGTACGCTAATATGCATGTATTTCTTTACCTTCCACCGATGCCTTTCAGCTACTTGTAACCTCACGCCATTTACTGGTTTGTTGATGTCAGCTCAGCTGCCCTGGCGACGACCACCACCTCCACACCTATTACGGAATAACATTTTTTTGATAATTGTATATGAACATTTTCTGTATTTCCTATATGATGAAGTGATTGAGTATATTTTACTATAATACATAGACAGTGAATATATCTACATATTTTACCAAGGATAGCATTTAATGTGTGTACAAATACGTATTTTCAATGTGGTCCTCAATACATTTAAAATTTTTTGATCAAGGACACAGGGTAAAGAACTTCAATAAGAAAGTACGAAAATATAATACAGCCATATACAAAAGAGAATGATTTCATAATCACTAGAAACAAATATTAGAAAGCTAATCGCAAGTAGGACTAACGTGGAAGAAACAGAAATTAGTTACTATCACAATCCTATGTCAGTATACAAACACAAGCCTAAAATCAGGTGCATATTTAATGAATAACCTCGAGGTTGGGTGCGGGCTCCTTGCCCCATCCACTGATCCGAACCCGCGTGGGCCCCACCTAAGGCGGGCACTTGCTGACTCAGGTAACGGTCACCGCACACATGGCAACCAGTTATGGACCCTATCTGCTTTGCCCTGATAAGTCCAAGTTGATGTTGTTGGGTTGCATGAGGGAAAAACACGTCTTCGGATCCCCGTGGTTGTGCTACATGAAGGTGGAGGCGTTACCGAGCCCTGTGTTAGTGCCACTGAAGGCGTTTTGAAGTCACATGATGTGCCTTCATGTCCGGAGGCGAACGAGCAACACAGGTACGGTATGGGCTCTATGGGGGGGGGGGGGGGATGGGGCTCCAAAGGCCTGTGGGTTACCCCTACAAACTGCATTGAGCACAAGGTCATTCAATGTCATCTCGGGTCACAGGTGTGAATTATGACTGTGGGCTAGACGGGCTGTGACGGGGTTTATATGTTGCATAAAGCACCAAGGAAAATCATGCCACATGTGGGGTCAACTATAGTGATGTTTGTAGACACCAATGTTATCACAGACACAAGATTCCCACCTAGATTAAAATGTACGAAATCATATTCATAGAGACGCTTCAAATATGGAGCTTTTATACCCATAGCCAGCCCATTTGACAACCATAGTACTGAGAGGAAATTTTGCAAGTATACCCCTGTGGAAAATATCAAAAATCTGGCCCGGTCTAGAAATACTGAGGGACACTCATTTGTCCCTCATCTAAGACCCTAAGATAAGCCCCACTTAACATAATATATCAAATAATGCTTACCTCATGGCAACCATATGATAATATGTAGTTAAAACAAAGTGATACACAGACCAGCTACCTAAAACACAGTTAAAATAATTGGTCGTAAATTTTTGCGCCTTTTTCCTCGATACATGAGGGCGGTGAGGCCAGCACCTGTACATTCACTGAGGGCGGTGAGGCCAGCACCTGTACATTCACTTGCAGAAACTGACGATGTTTTGTGGAAAATTATAAACCTTGTTTTTATACATTGTCCAAGCACAGATGTTATTCTGAAATGAAACTATTATTTCCGTAGAAAGCTCGCCAGTCTCACCCTCACAGCTCCCTTAATCTACACAGGTCAGTTACATCTACTTTGAATGCCACACATGAAGATAATCTCACAGTCGATATGATACGGTGCTGAGGAATTTGATGGACGTAATTCCCTGGTAATAAGTGTGCCTTCCATGAAGACTGTAGTGGCGTTGTGCAGACAGTGGACGTGCCTCCTCCTGTATACAAGAAACGTCATACATTAAACAAGCAACAACTTTTTTTTTTCCCTCCAAAGGCATGTAAGTCTTAGAATGAGGAACAATTTTTCCAAAAATGAAGGGGAACAATGTTTTATATGAATTATCCTTCCCTTTGAACAAAAATGTATCAATATCAAAACGGCGGGAAGAATAGCGTCTCATAGCAACGGCCTTGAGTCCCTAGCAACCCCCGCCGCCCGGGGGCCGGTAGCTGATATATGGTTGTAGTGTGATCAAGTCCAACTTGTGTCAACATCCGGAGACATTTTCCCCAGCCAGCGGCCTCAGGTAGAGGTAAGAGACCTCATTTTACAGCTACCCTGTCATGCCAGAGTGAAATGGGGTTTCCGCGGCGCGCCATTATTCATTAGCTTACCGACGATTTGTTTCAGTAGAATAATGGGGAATATATTCACTCTTTAATGGTCAAGTTGAAGTAAGGGATCAAAGATATTGAATTGTAAGCCACCTCAACCAAACCTGACAACCTAACGTACTGTTGAGTAGAGCTGACATAATCAAATTGGCTCTTGGATTACTTAAGATTCGTCCTCTGTATTTAGGTTAATTGGATTATTTTAGTATTTAACACCCATCCCAACCTAACAAAAAATGAGAAGATAATGAAAAATGATTATGAGGAGATTCCCTGAAATAGCTTGTCATAGACTTATTCCAATATATAGTTTAGCTAGATTCAGTCATCTGGGTGGTTTGCATGCCATTATATATATTTTTCCTCTTTTTATGATTTTTTTTCCCCTTCTCCAAAGTAGAGAGAGCTTACAGAAAGTGTGGGATTGATTGGTGGAAAAGTTTGTGAAATACATTTAGAAATCAACAGAATCTGTGAAAACCTCACCTCTCTTCCTCTGGCAGTAAATATTCATCATATTTTCAGTGTTGTTTGAAAAATTGCAAGATCATCATTGTCTGAGGTTTACATTTACTTGCCAGTCGTTTTGTATGTACATGTAGTGAACCAGATATGAATTTGTTCCATGTATGGTTTTCATTATGTGGCAGCAGGCTGCAGATGACATTGTCATTAATATGTTGCGAGTACACCACTGAAAATTATGGCAGTTGTTGGCTGCTACAGGAGGTTACTGTAAGTTTTTTTTAGGTTATGTTAATTCCTACAAGTATTTCATGTGCTTTTAAGTTAACCCTAAATTTTTCTGAACTTCTTAGCCTTCCCACTCTTGTCTTATTTATCATTTGTAGAATAGAAAAAAAAAGATCAATACTGTAATTATTTTTTCTTATGAGAAGGTAATCCATATCAATACATTTCTTAGTTATCTTCGTATCGATTACTGCTTGCATATCTAGGGTGGTGTATATCCACCCATCCTGCAGCAAGATTGGAATCAGAACACTTCTGTCTCTTTAACTCATCATTATAACTTCTTAAACCATCCCTCTCATTTGTTGTAATATTGTTGCTTTATCTCTGTTCTAAAGGTATCATTTTGGCAGCTGCTCTTGTATGCTGTCTGTATGTGCCCCATCCACTGTGATTTGGACCTGTGGCTTACATCTGGCTGCTGCTTCCTGTAGTATAAGTGTGATCAGCCACATGGTGTTGACTTATTATACCTCCTTCATTCCTTGAATGATGAAGTTGTAAAATTTTCCTTTCCTTCACTCTCCCTGTGACCTTTCACCTGACCATTCAATTTGATGTGATATATTGACCTGTCTTCCACACATATTGTGATGCATGGGTCATATTAAATCTCTTGTCCATAGTTTTAAACCCATGTCTTTTGTGTTATATTTCAGTGTTATCAGTACTTTTTGCTGAAAAAGTTCCTACCATCTTGTATTATGGATTTGCATATGATGTTAAAGCCCTTTTATGTGCTTATGTTATATAGGACTATAGTTCTCTAGAGTGAAGGTTGAATTAACATATGTATGCAATACAGAAACTGGAAGATCAAAATGACTGCTGTATTTCATGGTTCTTTGTGTTACTTGTCATAAAGGAGTAGACTTTGTAAGATCATGGAAATCCATGTTGATACTTCCTGAAATAATACTAAGATTTTATGATAGCATAGATTTACTGTATTGTATTGAATACTGAAATTGCATTTTCTTTTACAGAATCCTCACAGTCTGTCTTTTATGCTGTAACCACAGTGGACAGAGCGGACAGACAGAATGGGGCGAAAAGTTGTGGTAGCAACATGCTGCCTGAACCAGTGGGCCATGGACTTTCAGGGTAACTTGGAACGGATTATTGACTCAGTTCAGCAGGCTAAGACTGCAGCAGCCATGTATCGGAGTGGTCCTGAGCTTGAGATACCGTAAGTTGATAGTACCCCGTTATTGAAATTCTGAATGTATTAACTTTTTCAGTGTTTTCTTTTCACTTTCAGCATCATGGAATTTGAAACTTATCCATCCATGGTAATTTCACTTTCAATTTTGATGTGAAGTCCATTGTTTTATCATTGTTTAAGAAAATACATATTTTCAGTGTTTAAGAGAAAACATATTTTCAGTGATAGTAATAGAATTTGTTTTACTATACATCATGTTAAAAGTTAATCGAACATAACTTATCCTTATACTTGAATGTGATTCTGATACTGTCTGTGCAAGTGGACAGTTTCCTCTCAAAATTCTGACCAATTGTGAGAAAGCTGACCAGGATTTGCTGAGATATTTTGGACATATGGAGAGGTTGAGCAAAGAAAGAGTAACTAAGAGGATCTATCTATGAGAAATTAAGGGAGCTAGGGAGAGGGGAAGGTAGACCAGTTGGGAGATGGAAGGATGAAGGAGGCTTTGGCAAATTGAGACAGGAACATTCAGGAGGGTGAGAGTGTAAGATTGGATAGAATGAACTGGATCTGTATCATTTACTTGGGATGATGTACTGTCACAGGGCAGAGCCATGGTGTATGAAATGGTCAAGGTAAACCATTGAATATCCTGTGGAGCTTGGCTGTTTCATCCCTATGCTGCCTCACTAAGATGGGAGGGGTCATTAGGTATGATATGATATTTGGCTGTAATGATAGATTCAGGAATCACCAATTGCTTACACCATATTGTTTTATTTTTTTAGTGGATACAGTTGTGGAGACCACTATTATGAGAGTGATACATTACTGCACTCATGGGAGGCGGTTGCTGAATTACTGCAGCATCCATCATGTACAGACATTATGATTGATGTTGGGTTACCAGTCATGCACAAGAATGTCAACTATAATTGCAGACTGGTCTTCCTGAACAGGTAAGAATCTTTGACTCTAAGTAGTATTGTCCTCTGTGAAGATGAACTTGGAAACTTGGTTGTGTGTGACTTATGGTTATTTCAGAAAAATGAAATATCCCTACACATTGTTACTAGATCACTGCCAATGCTAATCATCGCAAGGGGCTCTTGAGCACAGGTGATAACTCACTATTAATTCTCATGAACTCATTCCATTTCATATCAGTCCATGGAAACATGCTTTTTAAGGAGTCAGATATTTTTGCTTTTTTATATTCTGCTAGTTTAACAGGGGTAAGGTCTATAGCATCTAGCCTTTCATTTCACTTATTCACATCCTGAACTTATGTCCACTATGGTACAGTGTCAGAAATTAATATATCAGAAGTCCAGAAACTTTAAAAATCTGGAAATTTTTTTTAGGTTTAAAGTATTGTGCCATTATGTGTTGTGTATATATCTCTAAACAAGAAAAAGAAGTTAACTCTCTTGCTGGTAAGACTAGAGTTACAGTTACCCACATAACATAAAGGGGAAGGGATGACCCAGCATGCACATTTGTGCACCCATGTTGATTAGTGGTTAATTAATGATAGTTTTTGGTAGACTAATTATGATGATAACGATTCCGTAGATGTTAAACTAATAGTACTAGTAGAATTTCTCTGTGTATCAGTAATCCATAGGAGGTGGTGGAGAAGGAACTAAAAGAAGAGTTAGTGAAAGTCAGTTAAGATATGGAAAGCATTAATCTTTCCTTTTTCTCCTCTATTATTTCTTCATCAAGCACCAATTCTCCTATTATGTAAAGTAGGTTATCTCATATAATCTTGTGTTCATAGTTCATATTAATGCACACATCCAAATTCTTCCATTTTTTTCCACCTGTCATATATATTCTTTGTCTTTCCCTTCATATTGGCATGGGTGCCTTGTCCTTTTCCTTTCAGTTCATGTTATGTGTTATTTCTTGGTGTATCCTCGCTTGCTCAACATTAATGAAGTCTCATGTGACATAGCACTTTGATTTTTATATCTTCCTTGACTCACTCACATGCTTCTTCTGTAGTGGTACATGTTGATTAGGAAATTTCTCATTTTTTCCAGTCATTTGTTTTTTTGTATACATGTTACTATAGATCTGTCCCTTACTTCAGCATTGTCTGTAGCAGTCTGGATCTGACAGTTTTACAGTCTCCCTCAGAGTTTCCAGCTACCTTAACAGGTATGGGTTTCCCTCCCTCTATTCTGTGATCCTTTTGTTGATTGATGCGTAACGGTACATTCCACTTCAAATTATGTCTTTTTCATCCCCGCTTTTAAATTTACTTTTATCGAGCGTACCATTAAAACTATAACAAAACTTTTCAGTCTCACAGTTTTTACATTTCTTCACTCATTACATCGTATATCTTTGCACTGGACGGCTTTCTGTCTGAGAACAAAAATTCTAATTGAACCTAGCCAGTTTTACTTTGTCATTCATGGCCCACCCACAAAGGCTGTAGCATTGGATCTAATTATAGAACTGTGATAGCTTTGATAATATTGAAATTTTCATCTGTTTGTTTATGTGTGAAGAATCATTTTATTGTGAAGAATGGTCTATTTAGGAAATTGTTCTCATGGTGTATTCTTTGGTGTGATTTCATTTACTGCATGCTGACTCTGAAACACAGAAACATATATTTAGAATTAGTTTTTGGTGATAGAGAAGTAGTAAAATGGAACTGTTATTGAGATATGTGTTCATACAAGTTGGATGATAATTGAAAGCTAACTAATGTTTAATGATTAAGATTTAAAAAAATGGATATGGCTTGAGTATTTTTTGATATATAATGTATAGTTTTTTTGCACACAGGAAGATTCTTCTCATCCGTCCAAAGTTATGCTTATGTGATGATGGTAACTACCGTGAGACAAGATGGTTTACTGCCTGGCGGAAGGTAAAGAATTCTATTTTTCATTTGACTTATAAAGTGAAAGATATTAGAAAAACTGAAGGAAAATTTAAGGAAGGAATTACAAGCTATTTTGGATGGAGATAGATAAGTTTTGGGGAAGATTTGATGTGTTCGTAAGGGTGTGCTAGAAAAACATAGAGATGAGAATGAAGTTTAATGTTGTAGAGAGTACTTTGAAAATGAATAAGGGTGATGATATACAGATTATTATTAGTTCAGTAAGATTCAAGGTTAGGAGAGTGGAGAGTAGGTATTAGCGAGGGGAGAACTTTATGCTGGAGGTAGGAAAATCAATGTGTTACCTTAAGAAATAATCAAGTAGGAGTTTGGGTAAAAAGGGGAATTTGATAGAGAGAAGTGGAGATGAATCAGCATTAGAAACAATATGGAAAGTGCTTGTAGCAGGAGGAAGAGAGGTTATGCAGTTTATGAATGGCTGAAGACAGTGATTGTTTTGTTATAAATCTGATGAGAATATGAGGTTTCTTTGGCTTGACTTCTCAGTCATTCCCTGTGTCATCCAGTACCCCCACTGCATTTGAAATAGATATTTGCTGGTCATCTAGTATGTTTGCTTGTTAGATAAATTGCATCAGATACAAATATTTGGATGACGTACAGCTGGGTGTCTTGAATGCAGATTTTGGATATTTGTCGTGCAATGGGATTTGATAACCATTCATATTTTCAGATCCGCCAAGTTGAAGATCACTATCTACCAAGAATGATCAGCAGAATAACGGGACAGATCACAGTACCATTTGGTGATGCTGTTATTGCCACCAGAGATACTTGCATTGGTTATGAAATTTGTGAAGAACTTTGGAATCCAGAAAGGTAAGCTATCACTCTGTTGTGAGTAGATTTTAATCTCTGTTATTATCTGTCATTAATAGAAATAGGCTCAATTTTGAAAATGAGAATATTTTTGGTATTGCATTTTATATCATATATTGTGCTTGAGATATATGAAAGGTGACAGTATGCCTGTATAGTGCTATTATATAAAGGCAAAGGGAATAAAGGTGAGTGTTTTCATTACAGAGACATAAATTTGTTGAATTTATCAAGTAAGTTGTATGGAAGGATGGTGATTGAGAGGTTGATCACATATACAGAACATCAGATTGGGGAAGAACAATATGGTTTCAGGAGTGATAGAGGATGTGTGGATCAATATTTGCTTTGAAGGATGTATGTGAAAAATATATAGAGAAACAAGATGATTTATTTATGGCTTTTGAATCTAGAGAAAACATATGATGGTGTTGATAGCGATGCTCTGTAGAAAGTGCTAGGAATATATGGTTTGAGAGGAAAGCTATTAGAAGCATTGAGGAATTTTTATAAAGAGAGTAAGGCATGTTTGCAAGTAGGTAGAGAGAATGAGTGATTCCAGTTGAAGATGGATCCTCAGCAGGGGTGTAAGATGTTAACTTAGGGGTGTAAGATGTTAACTAGACCGTTTAATCTGTTTATGGATGGGGTTTTCAGGAAGGTGAATGCAAGGGTCTTGGATAGTGGAGTAGGTGCATGGTCTGCAAAGGGTGGGAAGGCCTGGGAGGTGTCATTTGTTGTTTGCTGATGTTTGTGCTGCTGGCAGATTTAAGTGTGAAACTGCAGAAGCTGGTGTGTGAGGTTGGGAGAGTGTTTGAAAGAAGGAAGTTGAGAGTTAATGTGAGTAAAATCAAAGGTATTAAGTGTAGCAGGTAAAATCAAGGTTGTCAAGTTTAGCAGTGAAAAGAAGGGGGAAATCAAGTTGTGGAAGGATCTAGTAAAAGATAAACTGAATGATCTGGATCTGAGCATGGTGGAGGGTTTGAGGCATGTATGGGATAGAGCTAATTGAAGTGATGTGCTGTATGTGGGCTGAGCCAGGCCATATGAAGCATTCAAGGGAAATCATGGAAAGGTCTTTGTGGCTTGGTTGTGGATTGGGATTTTGTTTTGTTGCATTATATCTGACAGCTTGAGAGTGGATGTGAGTAAATGAGGCTGATTTTCATATGTTCCTCGTGCTGTCTCTACATTGGTAAAAGTGAACAAGTATAACAATATATAGATAGATAGGTAGATAGCAGATTGAAGAATACATTTATTCTTATCTTATGATGATCACAATGTTTAAGATTTCTTTCACAGTTCTCACATTCCAATGGCTCTTGATGGTGTGGAGATAATTGTGAATGGTTCAGGCTCATACACAGAGATTCGAAAGGGATATGTATCACAAGATCTCATCAAATCTGCAACTGCTAGGAGTGGAGGATGTTACCTTTTTGGTAACCAAAGAGGATGTGATGGTAAGAATTTTTATGGTTAAGATTACACTTAAAAGGAACTATAACTTTGCATGAAACACAAAGTTTTGGCTATTTTTTTGTGCTTGATATTAAGTAAACAGTTTATCTTGGCCCTCGTTATACTTACAGTATTTTGCAGACACAATTGAAATGTGCATGATGATTACACACAATTTTACATATCCTGAGATTTTTTATTTTTAAAGGCAGATTTTTTAGTGCATTAAGACTATAAAGATAACAGAAAAAGCAATACCAATAGATTTTGCTATGCGCACTATGAGTTCTCTGGCCAGTATCAAACCTCCTCAGTACCCTTAATTTAAGATCAGATGATATCCTCACATCCTTTTCTCCAATGAGTGTCTCATATTCCTTCCAAGCATACCTAGTAATTAAATTCCTATACTACTGTAGTTGGTAGGTAGCCAACAACCAGGGAGGTATATTACCAGTACTACCCACCTGGGTGTTAGGAGGGTTAGTGACATCTACTTAGTGAGCCAGCACTTTAGTGGTTGTCAAGTTGTACTCCTCTGACCCAGGTAGCTGTCTTTTCTTTCTGATTCATTAACATGTGGACTACTGGCATTCTGTCCTCAAACAGACAGTCTCTCCTTGTCATATGTAACACATGACAACACTTAACTCACACAGCTCGTTCTTCATAACTCCAGATTTTTCTCCATTGAGCACTGTGTGCTAGCCCTGCTTTTTGGCATACTGGTAGGAGCAGTAGATAGAAGTAATAGGTAGGAACATTTAGGCTGGAGCATTAGGTAGAGGTAGTAGGTTGGAGCAGTAGATAGAGGAGCATTAGGTAGAAACATTAGGTAGAAGTTGTAGGTTGGAGCATAAGGTAGAAGTAATTAGGAACTTTAGGTAGGAGCTTCTGCAAACACTACTTTAGACATGCCCTCTGCTAGAGGCCTGTTAAGGGTGAGGCACTAAAGGCTAAGAAGTGCCACTGGAGTTCTTTAGTTATGGAGACTCTGTTGCCATGGCCTCCCCTTTGAGGGAATTCCAGTTGGAACAGGTGTCAGAAATACAGATAGTTACTATACAGTAAATGATGAGGTAACAGTGAACAAAATCTGAACATATTTTGCCAGTTAGTTGGATACAAATGGAATGTCATTTTGTTGATATAACTGAATATGCATGAGAAAGCACTTAAATTGTTATATACTTGTGATATTTAAGGGAAAATATTTTATTTGGCA
>JAUUDZ010461203.1:0-12206 GCA_032361705.1 Panulirus versicolor | reverse complement strand
TATTAGAAAATACTCATTAGTTCATACCAACAAACAGCCAATTATATGCTTATCAGCGTACCAAACACATACACACTATTTGCTCATGTGTGCTCATGGTCATGTGTTTACATGTGGGTGCGCCCATGTTCATAGTCGTGTATGCATACATCATCATGACTAGGGAGCAGCGTACGTAAAAGAAAAAAAAAAATCCATTAACGACGTAAGTTGTGCGCTCCAGTTACGTCTGGCTGCGACCTTCCGGCCATAATGCACCAGTGTGATGTACTGGTGTGTTCCCTTCTCCTCACCCAGTCTTAAGTCCGTCGCTGTGACATTATCTCTCAGCGTCCGACCCCCCGCTAATAATGGATGCTATGTTTACCTGCGGTTGCTAGCAAGCAGGGAGCGAGCGGTGTCTGTCGAGCGAGATGTAGACATAGAAGACGGAGAGGTCAGCAGCAGACAAGGGAACGGAGGCTGAAAACAAACAAAAGACGAATGACGAGACAGTGAGCAGAAGGCATACACGTAAGGGATATGACAGAGAGGGATGACGACATGAGACAGGAGATCGAGGTCATGAAACAAAACAAGAAGCAGGTAAGAAAAGACAGGAAACAACAGACAAACACAGCGAAGCAGAAAGCCATACACATTTAAAACAGGAGGTACATGGAATGAGACAAACGAGAGATCAGTCATCATGTGACAGTATTCTGTGCACTGGTCACAGCAGTCGAATGACAGCAAGAAGAACAAAGGATATACGCTGCAGCGGATGAACTGTCTGTTAAGGATACTAAGGTTCTTTTCCGTGTCTAATCTAGTACTAGTAAATGTTCTGGGGGCATGTAATATGTCCGTCCTTCTGTTTTGATGCTTGTGGTATGGGGATGAATGTCACGTGTGTGTCGCATATTTTGCCCAGAATTAGCTGGAAGTTTGATGGTTGGGAACGACTAGCCACTCAAGGCGACGCAAGGATGCACATGTCAGCCAGAGGTTAAAAAGGTGACTGAAGACCTCTGTGGAGATGAGAAAATATTTTCTCTGGGTGAGTCACTGTTCCAGTTATGTGATGTTGTATGTTTGGTGCTGCTTGCGTAGTGAAGGGTGCTATGATGTGGTTGTAAGGTCACTTGCATATGAGTGGACTTTCACATCGTTATCTGCAGGTGGTGATGAAAGGTCAGGTAAGAAAGATACTGAAAAGGGCTGTAGAAAGAATTGCGCCTTGTCTAAAGGGTTTTAGAGGTGAAGACTCTGGCTTGGAGGCCAGCTATGAACCTGACTAACCACTTTTTGTCGTTGTGGAGATTAGTGTCAGTCTTCTTTTGTTTGAGGATACGTATGGGGACAGTGTCAAATGCTTTACTGATGTGTATTGCCACTAATACTGTGTAATACTGGGTATGTAGGAAGCTGAAGCCATTTATGATACGTAGTGTGAGGTGTGTAGCCAAGTTGCGGATGTGAGCGTGGAGTATTTTCCTTGATTCTGCTGTGGATCAGTTTTTCCATAACTTTCACAATGGAAGGCTGGTTATCAAACCAGTTGGGACCACAGATCAAGAAGTGGGGTGATATTGTGTCATGTCTGTGTGACGTGAGGGCAAGACAGTTGAGGAGTATGTGTTCAGCGTCATCAGTACGGCAGTTGTATCTTGGGCACGAGATGTCCTGAGATATCCTGAGTTTGTACTTCGTATGCATGTCATGGGGGGTGTCCAAAACTAAGACGAAAAACGTAACTCTTCCATGCCTGGTGCAGTGGAGTGTAAGGATGGAACCAAAATGGAAGTGGTAACAAGAAGATGCGAGGTAATGAGTAAATAGAGTAAAAACACTTTGCACGAGTCTAGAATGTGTGTAACGGTATGGTGGCAGAGGGGTGGTGTTTGTGTCGAGGAGGTATGCGAAGTAGTTTTTTGAAAAAAGAAGAGGTGGCGAAAGCCTTGCCTAAGATGAAGTGTCGCAAGGTGGCTGGAGTGGTTGGTATTGCAGCTTAATCTCTTGAGAAACGTGATGAGTGCGATGCTGATTGGCTAGAAATTTTAGTTTATGTATGTATGATCATGAGGTGCCTGAGGATTGGCGGAATACCTATACAAAGCCACTGTAAAGAGACAAGAAGCACAAAGATAAATGTTCGAATAATAAAGGTATAATTTTGTTGAGAGTATCTGGTAAGTTGTATGGGGGTATGGAGAGTGAGAAAGTGGTGGTTTCAAGGGTTATAGAGGATGTGTGATCAGGTGATTGGTTTGAAGAGTTTACGGAAAATTTATTAATTTCGCGCAGGATTATTTAAACTTTGATGATCCAAACCAAAAATACTTGTAAAGCTTCACTGTAGTTAGACGTGCCAACTGCCACGACGAAGGAGAGGCAAGCCGTGCGATATGTTTCGCCAGAAGTAAATATTCATCAAGACGGAACAGGTAACAGACTTTTTTGTCTTTCATTGTACAACTTGGAAAGATATCTTCAAAGACAATAAAAAAGATATACAACACGACAACATATCTAGAGAATCTGAATCAAAGCCAGTGGATTATTCCCAGAAGATAGGAAGAAAGTGATCAATGTAAGATACCGAGACATAGAAAACGTAAATGAATAAAAGAGCATCGAAAAACAAACAAAGAAAAGGATTAGCAACAAGCTTTCACGGAGAGGAGTTCGAAGAAGGAAAATGAAATACCGATGAAAGCATTCTGAAATCCCACAACAGAGTACAGCAAATAGATAGTAAGAAAGTATTGCAAACCATTAGAAAAATCATGTGTGAATAAAGCAAAATACAAGGAATCCGAGACGAAACCTGTTAATGGGTGAAACCTATGTATGTGACCCGAAATGATTATATCTAATCTTATGTGACCAGCATGTATCAGTACTGTGCACAAAGAAAATAAGTGAACATAGATAATGGGTGATTTATTTAACGAGTTTGATGATAATTCAGCTAAGGATGGTGAAATATAGGAAACTCTCATGATCAAAGAAATTGACGAATATGCAATGGATCTGTTGACTGGAAAACAAAATCGGAACAGGAAGAGAATCACCAGGGTCTGGATGAACATCCCTGCTCAATTTCTAACCAAGTGTATAACATGTCGGAAGGAATGAACTCTATGCGAGTGTTACCCACACGTCTGCATAAGAGTAATTTTAGTTAAGAATGCAATCCACTCAATTTCGAGTTAAAGGATGTTATTCCTGCGGAGCTGCAGTCGTCAACTGTCTACCAGTACAAGTGCAACATCTGTAATGTTCTGTATAGTGGCAAGGCGAAGTGACACTTGGGCGGTCAGTACGACCGAACTGGTCGATTATAATCATTACCCGTCTTCAGCAATACGGAACACGTACATGACAGTGATCACCCAGTGTCAGCATTGAGCTTCTCCGTGCTGGCCAGTAGCTCATCAAACACTTACCTGTTCATACTAGATTCCCATCTGTCCTACAGGAACAAACCCACCATAAATAAGAATGAGGCATCAACAGAGTTAACTGTGTTTTTAAGTAAGCTGTATTGGGTTGAAAGCAGAACTATCAAGCTATTTTCGAACGCGTGTTTTGATGTTAACATACTGAATTATGACCTGTAACATCTTATCTCGACAAGGAAATACTATCACAGATGAATTTATAGAACTTAATTTTTAACGTATCTAAATAATGTAGGATTGTTTTCACTATCACGTTTTTTTTTTTTTTCTTTTCTCGAATATTCATTTTACGTTGGCTTTTAGCTGAAAACACTTCTCAAGACACATATTAGACTTCATGTTTGAAAAGAAACACAATGTATATATCATAATGTGTATCATCTTCCTGTATAAACTCTATCGATGGTGTATGTATTTACCGACACTTATACTAATGAAACCAAAGATGTTCGTCCAAGCCCTGGTGTTTACGAGAGAGAGAGAGAGAGAGAGAGAGAGAGAGAGAGAGAGAGAATGTCGAGCACTCGGAACAACATAATCACAAATGCTTTACGAACTGGAGTCAGTCGTTACCCCTGACATCTTCACAAGACATCAGTTCCCCAGCAAATTATTATCGCGTCCTTCTTGCACTGATTTAAGGAGCTGTCGGAGCGGAGGCCGCCCTTTCATCTTGAAGCGCACACTGCACCAGTGTATTGTCTTACGTGTGCTCTGGTACATATATACTGAAGTGTATACTTAATCAGTATGTCTTGGTGTGTATGGTGCCCCACATCCTTGTAGATATATTAGTGCGTTTTATCCTGGAGTATACTACAGCAGTATATCTCAAGATATATACCGCATACTGCATATATTTTGGCATATATGGTTGGTACGTCTTGCACTTGAAATATACTGTACTAGTGTATCTTGGTGTCTGTGGTCCGGTACATCTTTAAGTGCTCACAGCTGCAGCGCGCCTTAGTACTTATGGGGGGGGGGGGGGGGGGTAAAATTTCTAAACAACTAGTTCTGATGTGTATGTTAATATCAGTGGTGTGATATATTGAAGCATATACTACAGAGGTATATAGTCGAGTTGTGGTGTGTTTTGAAATCGAAATGTATGCTACAGAACATCTAGAAAGAGATCTTGATGGATGACTGCTTTGTATGGGTAAGAAGATGATAATGACTGGGTAGAGGGCTGATTACCTAGGGAGAGAAGGCATTACCCTTGGGATCAAAGGGTCGTTGATGATTTTTGCTCAGCTGGAAGGTGTTGCTTTGGAGAGGATTTGAGGCTTAGAAAGAGGAGGAAATGGGACGAAGGTTGCTGATGATTACGGTAGTTGAAGGGCGTCGGTTTGAATAAGGCATGTGATTCTGTCTAAGAAGAGAGCCGATGACTCTGGGCATAAGAGGGGCCGGTGGGTTGTCAAACTTGAAGAAGGGTGGTGGTCTGGGTTTATGGAAGTGTTAGTGGCTAGGAGGAAGAGGAGGCAGACGGCACTGTATGGGATGAAAGCTAGAGATTTAAGGCGAGGACAGTCCAGTGGCTCATGGTAGCATGGATAGCACTAACTCTGGGAATAGAGAGATCCATGGCTTAAGCAGGATGGAGGGGAAGAGTTCTGGGTAGAGGAGACTAGTGGTTTAAGGGAAGACAAAAGCCAATGGTCTTGGGTATAGAGTGACTTGTGGCGTGCCTTACGAGGTGACTGGTGGCTTGGGATAGGAAGCTGGCGGTTTAATGCACGATGAAGCTGTTGGACTGGGCTCAAGGCTGATGACTTACAAGTGCTGAGACTGATGCTTCAGGGTAATAGAGTGAATCTTTATGTTAGGGTACACAAGAAATGCTGGGAACAAAGGAGGTTTGGGACTGAAGAGTTTGGTGGGTTGGGGCAAGGCAGGAAGCTGCATTAGAATTGGACGATACATGAAAATTTATCAGTTGTAAATTGGCTTAGGGAAAGGGAAGAATGTTGGCTCATGATAAGGGGATTTTCAAGGTTTTGGGCAGGATGTAGCTCATGACATAGGCTTAGCACGTTTGGGAATTAAGTTACTAAAAGTTTGATGGTATAAGCCAGGATTGTGCTGGATGGGGATAGGGTGGAAGCAGATACTTTCGGATGGAGGAAGCTGGTGACACTGAGCAGGAGGATGATGTTGATGACATGAAGGAGAGAGAGTGACTGGAGAGTCGAGGGTGAGTGGAGATTCATAGCTTGCCAGAGGAAGAAGCCACTTTTGGAGAGAAACAAAGTGATGGCTTAAGGCAGGAGAGTGCTGATTACTAGCTACCGCCCAGGAGTAAAGGAGGTTTGTGGCTTGTGGAAGAAAATTTCGATTTAGAACGAGGAAGGAGGATGATGGTCTGGGATAAGGTAAGGGGCTGGTAATTTGAGGCTGTGGACCCATGGGAGGAGAAAGCTGTTGGGCTTTACAGTGGAGAATGGCAGCCTGTGGTGAAGGGTAAACTGTTGACTAATGATAAAAGGATGGTGGATCAGATTAGTGGAACTTCATTGGCTCTGAATGCGAAATGCCTTTGGCCTGGTGTAGGAAGCAGTGTTTAGGGGGTGAGTTAAGAGAAGACTACTGCCTAAACGGTGACAACCATCATGGTTAATTCACTCCACTAACGTCACATTTCGCAATTGTTTTCTTACAGTAAAGTTACCTCACCGTCATACTTTCGCAGTGACGACATACAGCTCGGGAAAATGTATTTACAGGTCGATAATGACCAGGAATCAATGACAGTTACAGGAATCAGGTACAACAATCAGAGGAAATAACAAGTCAAACATGTCTAAAACCAGGGGAAAGGTTATCTCTGCTCTCTTGTATATGTATGTATTCTGACGTTTAGCTATAGTGTGGTGTGGACTTACCATTCTAGTGTTGTGGATAATATAGTCTTTCACTCTTGTAGGGGAAATTACGTGCCAGTCATGGGAAGGTGGTTCATTCCAAAGTTCGAGAAAAGATAATATGCCAGTGTTGAAGAAGAGATACAAATACAAAATTCTTTTATAGAATTCTTGTGTTGAGGACGGTAGGTTGTCCCAGATCTGAAGAGACCGTGTTCACATGATGGATAACACTGTTTTCCAATATCTAGAAAACTTGGTGTTCCGGTGATGGGAGAAAGACGGTGTTCTATCGCTAAGATAGATGTTGTCTTCCGGAGATGAAGACGAAGTGGTGTATTCGCTACTGCAGTATAAAACTTTTGATTTCATGGAAAGACACGTGTAATGCTCTTAGAAAAGTAACAATCTGTAGTGATGAACAGATGGTGCAGTACTGTTTGAATTTATTTTGTTGATATTGGAGCGATGTATTACTCTGGGGATGATAAAAGTGGTCGAGTGTTAGGCAAGACATAAAGAGTTATGATGAGAGAGTTTTTCCAATGCTGGAAAAGATACAGAGTTCAGTAAGGGAGTATACTGAGTTTTTTTTATGTTGAAGACGCCAGTCACGGACAGAAGCCCACATCAAGGCCGGCCCTTAATTGAAATACAGAGAGAATTATGAAACGAAAAAGGAAAAGACAAGGGAAAGTAGTTACAAACTTTTCGATACACATCAAGGGGTAATAATGTGTAGCGTTCTAGTAAATGTGAAGGTATGTGCCATGCTCAATCACACGTACCCTTTACTAACGTGTACAGTCTTGAAAAGTCTTACAAGCCATCAAGCAAAGTACACTCGAAAGCAGCACGGCTCCGACTCCTCCTGCCTGACACAGGACGCTAGCATGTGGCGGTGCGGCAGCGAACAAGCTCTGACATCAGGTCGCTGAGGAGGTATACGACGAGTGCAGCCTGCCAGCTACTATTGTTACAGTCATTCTTATTAATGGGATCCTTTATGCAGGTAACAGGTTTTCCCCTCTGACAGGTCCATACCGCTCTTGAGCTGCGGCCACGGGCAGGCAGGGAGAGAAGGAGGAAAAAGAGGAGGAGGAGGAGGAGGAGGAGGGGCCGATGAAGAAAGAGGGTGGGCCACGATCAGTATCACCGTGGCGTGGAGGGAGGAGGGTGGAGTGATGGCTGGCGGGTAACTCTGTGCCGCCTCCTGGATGATCACAAGGCCGCCGTGCCACAGCCTTAATTTGTAAATTCTGAAGTGTCGGCCAATTTGGTAAGTAGATTACGATTAACATCACACGTACATCAACCTACGACTCGGCGAGTCAGTCACGTTCCAAGCTGTGCGTCGAGGGTGAAGGAAAATGAATAACACTAGTACTAAAGTTCCGAGAGAGAGAGAGAGAAAGATTCTCGTGATGGCCAGTCATGGTCAGCTGTGGCGAGCCTCTTAGCCACGTCTGCCGCCGCCCCCCCGCGGATTGGCGAGACTAATTATAATCGTCAGTCCTGAACGCTAGGACGGCGGTTTCGCGCTAGGCTGAGAGAGACTGGGAGAGTTCCTAGTACCTACGAGAACCAACGTCTCGATTTACTCAACAGGCATAGCTAGCTTGATGAGTAATGCTGTTTCTCGCTGCTTTTATGCTTAAGAACTATCTGTCAATCTATTTATCCTGGGCTCGTTTATGAATAACTTTAATCATATATCAAGTTTTCTCTCGAATGTTTCACTAGTTATTCCGTGCATGTTGTTTACTCATTTTGGAAGCGTAGTCTATAGTGTTTCTACCTCTCTTCCAGGACTCGTATATTTTCATTTGATGGCGGCATATTCCATGGTATTCATTCATATTCAATACCTTTGTATCTACGCTTGTCATGAGGCTTATAGGTTCATTGCATTTGCCTTTACCTCTGCACTTCGCTGTCGTGCGTAGGTTGTAAATTCTGTTTTTTTTTTCCTCTTCCCATGGTAGTCCATTTGTTCCATCCCCTCAGTTTTACTCGCGAAGTGACCGTCTATGTTCACAAACTGGTTTGGTTCCGTTTGCTTAGCTAGTGACCCTGTGACACTTTAACGTTCAGATTTTGTTTCTTATGTATAAATTAAACATCATCACCAACGGTGATCAGTCTCTTGTTGTGAAAGTTCTCGTTATCATACCGGTCATAATTTGGCTCGACAGTGATTTATGTTATCGTTATAACCTTTGAATTATACTTTTTTCAACTGTGATTCTTATATCTTTGACATTTGCCTCAATTTCTGTCACTTTCCCTTACGAGTCTTTGTATGGCGCAAACTAATGTGCTCAAATTTGTTCTCAGTCGATTCTAACGAGGACTTTTCTGTGTGTCTCTGATGTGGATCTTATCTTTTAACAAAGCTCTAGACAAAACATTTCTTTTAATTCTCTTTAAACGCGTCCGATATCATTATTATATAGAAAATGGAGTCTAACACCGTTCCTCGTGACACTCCCAACAAAGCATCATGTCATAGCTTCGTTTATTATTGCTTTGAATCTTCCTCTTGGTTACAACTTTTTGATTCGTCTTAAATACCTTCCCCTCAGCATTTTTTTTCGCTGCTTTCTCTAATGAGATTATGCAGATTAATTTGTCAAATGCCTTAGCATTGTAGAGAAAAAACTGTTTATTCTCTTTAATTGTACTGGATTTGCATATATGTTAATGTAATGAGCTAATAACTGGGTTTGCATAATTCTGCCTGTTGCAAATCCATGCTGGTCTTCGCTTATATAGTTGTTTCTCATCAGATGTTCTAGTCTGCGTCATATCATCTCTCTTTCAAAGATCCTGATTAGATGTAATGCCAAGTTAACTGCACACCCACACACACACACACACACACACACAGAATTAGGAAGGCTGGGAAAAGCCAGCGGCTTTGATTTACCCACCATGGAAGAGAAAAAAGTAAGAAGTAACATGATCACAACCCTAAGACTTCGAAACCAGTCCTTTCAAGTGAACAGTGAACAGTTCTTTGAAAGATGCATTGATATAACAGCCATGAAATGAAACAAGTAAAAAAAGACGTACAGTTATAGTATAAGTGTGGTGGATGAATGGATTAAGCAGAACTAGGAAACTGTGAATGCAGACAGCATAGAGAAACTTAAAAAGTTGTATGAAAGTAAAGAGAGTTCAAGAAATGGGTCCAAACTGTGTAAACTTTCAGTCCTTCAGTCCAATAACGTTCGATAACGTGCCTTAACCCTATTTCACACTGGCATCCTTGAACTTTGAACTCCACGTTTACTAGTGCGAGCGATAGGTAGGCTTGCTTGCTTGTGTCAGCACACGCAGCATGGATACAACGACTAAAGCGCACTGTAGAAACAGGTCAGTTCGGTCTACTCGTAATACAAATCATATTTAAAGACGTCGTGAGGATATGCGTTGCTTTAGGGTCACAAATCTTCACGTTGTCAACATGACAAGACATATTCCCTGCACCTGTTGAATGCAGTGAACACTGCACATTTTCTTTCAAGCCAGTTCATTCATTCATTTAACTTGTTTACTAGAAGAGATCCTTCTACTTATGTTTACCGCCACTCAATGAAAAATAATGGATGGAGGATCGAGATATGATTTTGCGTGAGGCCGATCCTATACTCTCAATTAACATTTTGTAATGACGGTCGTATGACTAGTCAAAGTAACGCAATAGACGGAAAGTATCGTAGCAATCATAAGAATACATCTGGTACTGAAACGTCAACACTCCTGTGATCGTATTATGCTGAGTTGTTATACCCTACAGCGAGGCAACGCCGCCCCTGAGCTGAAGCAGCCGAGGGCCTTGTTCTCCAGTGATGGCGTCACTGTTAAGAAATGATAAATCACTGTTAAGTCGACATCTCTCGCCTTACTTTCAGTTCACGATCGAAAACTACAATTTTCCTTATGAAAATGATTAGAGGATAAACACCAAGATCTTCAAGGTTCCATTGTTCTTCTTCAAAAGAATGAGAGTTCATTGTAGAATATCTCACTATGTGGATGTCTGATTCGGTGAATGTAATCTTCAGTATTTGAATTTTGATATCGTTTCTATCGTAAGAAATCTCCTACTGAAGCGATCAGCGTCAAGCTTCCATACATTTTGTATGATTGTAAGGTTTCATTTCCATCAGGATTATTTATGTTTAAAAAACGTTGACTCTCTTTTTTTCCTTTTTTCTTGCAATCTTTTTTTAAATTCATTTTGCAAGCATCATCACTCCTGGTTGCACGGTTCATTCATACAGGTTCTACGTCAGAGTCTGGTTTGTGAGTGTTGATTAAGGGCTATTACCCCCCAAGTCTGATTGGATGCACGTATGATAAACTTAGCTTTATTGGCTACTGATAGCGGGACTGTTGCATGCAATGACTGCCTCTTCATTATAGATTCCTTCTCGCTAGCTAATTCTTGCAATCTGCAACGTATAATCCGCTGTTAAGAGCCATAAACTAAAGCAAACACTTGACTGCTCTTTCCTACGTTGGACTGCCTAGTGCAACCCGATTGGACGGATCACCAGCCCGGAGGTTGAGTCAGATGTGATAAGTTATCGGAGTCATGGAAAGGATTAAAAGTAACACCAGAGGATGGTGGGGGATTAATGGTATCTGCCGGCCTTAGGAAGAGCCGATAATCTGGTTTCATACCAGCTTTCACAGGTAAGTATCCACCACAAGCTACATAAACTTTCACAGGTACGTATCCACCACAAGCTACATAAACTTTCACAGGTACGTATCCCCCACAAGCTACATAGACTTTTAAACAGAGTCATGTTGTAGTGGAACGGGATTGCTAAAGCACCTGTCAGATGGCGAGCCAGTCATTTGATATCCCAGTCTGGTGTTACAGTAACAAGGCTTTGCATCACTCAGTCTACCTGTCGAGGGAAGTTCCACAGTGGGAGGGTTCCAGTCAGGTGATGCACCATGAGTACAGTGGCTCCCCAACCTAGGATTATCCCAGTGTTATGCCAGTCAGATAATAACGTAGACGGATGATATACTAGGTGGATAGTGCACCACTCACATGGTGTAAAAATGATGTATCAATCAAGCAATTAACACCAGTGAGGTCATTTCACTCAAATAACCTGTCCATGCTTTCCTCAATTGGATAGTTCCAGTTAAATAATTATCATTATCTAATAGCGCCTTGGTCAATAAATGGGTACCAGTAAGCTGTTGTGGCTAAGAAGCGGTATAGCCGTCAGACAATACGTACCAGTCTCTACAATCAGGTAACACACCATCTTGTTGTGTACTAGTCAGGTATACTAGCCATATACAAGAACATTCAGGTGGTGTCCGAGAAAGGTGGTGTACTAACTAGCTGCTCGTAGACTTGGCAAGTACAAGTGAGCAAGTGGTTTACCAGGGGGAAAGGGAGTTCCACTTAGAACTAGCACGGCATACAGGCAGAGAGCCAATTAAATGACAGACAAATTAAGTCATGAACCAGATTCATGGTACGTCACTGAGGTGGTGTATAAGTTTGTTGGTTTATCAAGAGAGCGATGTAGCCGTCAGATGGTGTATCAGCCACATCAAGAGGTAGACAGATATTGCTCTGGTCAGGTGATGGCTGTAATAATCAGTGGCTACTAATGATCTCAGTTATGGCAGGTGAGTTATAGGGACGATGTACGGTGGCTGAGACAATAATGGTTTATCAGTGATAGCCTGGACAGTCCTGGCGACCAGCGTGGGGTGATACACAGGAATACAAAAGAATGCAGACATCAACAACGGACCTCTGTGTTCTTTCGAGGCTGTGTGTGTGTGTGTGAGAGAGAGAGAGAGAGAGAGAGAGAGAGAGAGAGAGAGAGAGAGAGAGAGAGAGAGAGAG
>JAUUDZ010461192.1:0-12206 GCA_032361705.1 Panulirus versicolor | reverse complement strand
CCCATATAATCTCCCATATATGTATGTACATAATGGAAGAGACATATGAAAATGACATCGAAATCATCGCTAAGATTCTAAATCAAAAAAGGAGATATACCCTCCACGATGAAGTAAAGAAAAATCATTATGGAAACAACTTAAAAAAATAAAGCAAAACCTGACTTTTGAAACGAAGTCTTCACGAGTTTTGCTGATTCTTAAAATTGTTTCCACTTGTATTACTATATCTTAATGACACATTCTTACACACACCCCGCCTTTGGAATAATTCTTGTCTAAGTATGTATTCCGCTTTCTTCAAAATCAACACCGCACGAATAATGCCGTTCTGCACACTAGTAAGAACAAAATCAATTTCGTCGATGTTCCTACGTTCGTTAGATTCACCGAGTCTCTAATGTCAATCTCTCTCTCTACCAGCGGCGTTGAGGGCCAGCATGGACCCTGAGGCAAACAACTTCGAACCACCATTCCTCCTCTTTGAAAAGGGGAACAGCCAGGGGACGTTCTTAGCAGCCCTTTGTCATTTTTACCTTTTTGTTTGAGTACGTAATAATGATATCCCAAATTGGAACAGCAACGCGCTCAGGAAGAAAACATAATGCGTGATGTGTGGTATGTAGCCTTGAGGAAGTGAGGACGAGGGTGTTCTAATTCTGAAATAAGACTTGGCTGGATAAAAAGATGGGGGGAAGTCAGGCCCCAAGGCTGGCCTTCTACCCAGACTCTCATCGGGCCTTATAGCTCCACCAACAGACGTTATGAACAAACGCTACGTACACGAGTACAGACGAATAGAAAACCCTGGAGATGTTGTTTCATTACTGACCATACATCGACGGTCGTCCTTTTGGCATATGTTATAGTACTAGCAACCACGACCTTCGACCTGTACCTCCATTACCTATGGCACAACGACCCCGGTGTTCTAGGCACCACGACCCTCCCCCAAGGCCCCGTACCCTAGAAACAATGACTCACGTCTTGTATTCTAGACACCACGTACCCTATTCTTACACTAGATGCCACGACCACCCTACCCTGTAACCTATACACGACGACCCCCTGCCTGTCCTGTACCAGTGACGCCACGACCTCCGCCCTAGACATCGCAACTCCCGGCCTGTACCCTGGCCGCCGTCTCATCAGCCATGCATGGAAAACTAATGAACAAAAGAGTCGACTACCACAAGCGTTTAAAGGGCACGAGTGACTGCATCGATTTGCCTCCTACAATGGCTCCACTACGGGCGGTGTTTATGTTCCTTTACCTGTCTACAGTCACCCGTCCACTCTCTGTTATCATCTATTAACTGTCTACTCTCATCTGTCTGTTCTTAGCTGTTCCCTGTCTACTGTCATACGAGTGCTGTCTACCTTCCTACTACCTGTGATTTATATCTAGTTCGGAAATTCGACCAAGAATTTATCTATTTGATATAACACTAGAGAAACCCCTTTAAGAAATTATTTTTAACCAAGACGAAGCTGTTTCTTCTGTGCTTTTGTGATCATGCATGATCACGTAATGAATTCGTACATACATCGGGGTGTGTGTGTGTGTGTGTAATTACCTAATTAAACTATACTTTTCGCCCCTGGTGGCGTAATACATGAAAAATATACGGGAAGGGAGTTCTCCACGCGTGCCTTCCCCTCCTCCATCTTTTGAACTTCCTCTTACTATCATTCAACTTTTGAAAATTTGACTGTTGTCAGCATTTCCTATTCAGAACTTATGCCAATCATCCACGACTACTATGATACTATCTTATCCATCACGTTTTTGCATAGTAGCTCTATCTTTGCATTTATCGTGAATCTGTTGACTGAACACGTCATAAAACTACTTAAAGACCTTAAAATGTTATAATCAACTCAACCCTTACTCCTCTTTGTTCTATGGTGGGCAAATCTATGGCTTCTAATCGGTCTCGGTAACTCGGCTTTCCTCTGGTATCATCTTTAGTTGCACTCCTCTGAACCTTCTCTATTAGTTCTGTGTAACTCTTCAAGTGTGGTGGCCAAACGTATTCTAGTTTTGGTCTAATACACGACGTGGATAATCTGAGGAACGTTTCCTTTATAGACGCAGTCAAGAACAATTCTCTTATGTACCAACAGACCGGGGTCTCCTTCATGGTTCTCTTGAAGTGGGGCTCTGCCGGTAGGCTATTAACACCTGATTTCAGCGCGCGCGCGAGAGAGAGAGAGAGAGATCACCACACTACGCACTACCACTGACTCTGACCACGTACTGCAATGGTTTCAGGCTAGGAACATGCCGTGGAGGGCTGTGCTCACCTCGATGCCGGTGTGGGCCGTGGTGGTGGCCTCCGTGGGAAACAATTGGGGGTTCTACTCCCTCCTCTCCGCCGTGCCCCTGTATGCGAAGACTGTTTTACAACAGGACATCAAAACGGTCAGTATCTCAACCTCAACTCAACACGGTGGAGGGTGTAGTCAGGTGCGTCCTTCAATGTACCATAAGCCTCCCTAATTAGGTCTCCTGTTCTCATAACATGAATAGAGGTGGGGAGACTGTACCCTAATTACTCTCCCGGACACGATGGAATATGTAATTACGCCTTCTAATTTCCATACATGAATAGAAGTTGACATATTGTACTCTCGTCACCAACCAGTACACGCTGGAATACCACAAGGCTTTGTTCTCGTTCCTATCTGCTTTCATTCACATGAACTGACCACCAATGTGCAGACACTGAAATACATCGATCTCTCGATCCCCAACAACACCAAATTCATATCTTATCATCCGGAAATGATGCTTTTTAACGTAAATATAATGTATAGTATGACTCATTTGCACATTTATCAAAGAACATAAGCTGTGAACACCCCTCAATCTTAAATGGGGTAGCTTACTGAGCATCGTGAATGATTACAAGTGACTACCCTCATCTAAGAAGCATGATATTCCAAATCAACACCTTCCAAAGCACCACGATTCACCCCAGAGACCACCCTCCAAAGCACCATGATTCACCCCAGAGACCACCCTCCAAAGCACCATGATTCACCCCAGAGACCATCCTTCAAAGCATCATGATTCACCCCAAAGACCACCCTCCAAAGCACCATGATTCATCCCAAAGACCACCCTCCAAAGCACCATGATTCATCCCAGAGACCACCCTCCAAAGCACCATGATTCATCCCAGAGACCACCTTCCAAAGCACCATGATTCATCCCAAAGACCACCCCCCAAAGCACCATGATTCATCCCAGAGACCACCCTCCAAAGCACTAGGATTAATCTCACTCCCCACCCTTCCAAGCATCATAATCCCACGCACCGCACTCCCAATCACCATCACACTCTAAGCATCGCAAATCATCCCACTCGTCACCTTTCCTTGACCGTAATAATCCCACTAAGCACTCGACCATTTCATAATCCCACTCACCACTCTCTTAGCGTCACATAATCCCATTCAACGCTCTCTTAACGTCACAATAATCCCACTCATGATAAGACATGATCCCAGTAATCCCAGTTTTGATGGCTTTATCCCAGCTAAGTCTCCCGCAGAACGCCAGCCTCTCTGGATTGCCGTACCTTGGGATGTGGGTAATGACGCTGGGCGCAGGCGTGGTCAGCGATTGGTTCCAGCAGCGAGGATACGCGTCCACCGTGGCCGTCAGGAAAGCTTCGAATATACTGTGTGAGTCCGGGGGGAGTTGGCAAGGGAGGGGAGAAGCATGGAAAGGAGGCGGACGGATGACAGGAGCGAGGATGGAGATGGGGGAGGGAAGAGTGATAGATTAGGCAGGGAGAGCACCTCGGTCCTCTTTTGTTTGGGTGGGAAGTAATGGGTACACAGAGATCGTCATTTCAACCAGCAGATCAAGGCGACAACATGGGGGCTGCATCAGGAGAGTATTTCTGTACTTCTTTTTCTCTATTCTGAGTTTTATAAGGCATTTTTGACGTCTTCGGACTTGGCCTTTTTTTCCAGGTTTTGGTTCTATATCCTCTGTGACAGTCATTGAGATTCCCTACCATACCCGACAGCTAACATCGGGCCGGCGCTGTGCCTATTGGGACTCATGTGGGTCGGGTGCCACGTGTGGGCCACGGTGGCGCTGCTCATGCTAGCCATCACCATCCAGGGGGCCGTCTACTCCGCCCACTACGTCAATCCGCTCGACCTGTCGCCCAACTTCGCCGGGACGCTGTGTGGCATCACCAACACGCTGGCCAACATCCCGGGTTTCCTCGCCCCTATGACGAATGGCTTCTTCATCAACAACCAGGTAGGTTACCGTTCACCAGGCAGGTCACAACCGCCGGGTAACCCCACCACCAGGTTGGTCAACGCCATCACCAGGCTGGGTAGTAGTAGCATCAGACAATATCACAATTTTGTAATCTAAGGAGAGACTACCATTCGACGGTGGCTGGTTCCACTTGGCCTCGCTTACTTGCCCGCATCGCACTTCCTCAGAAACACGTTACAGGCCTCCGAAAACCCTCCTCCTAAACCCGATGACATATACCACTTCGGAAGTGACGTAGAAAAACCCATAAATTACCGAAAAGAGCACACACCAGGGACGCTTGGCCCTCACACCATGCACCCGTTGACCACGCAAATCCTCAGGTGTGGGTCATGTTCGATACAGGACTCGGTGATCATTTAGGTAAGACGGTTGAATAATTCACGAACAGTTGTAATGTGTAAATCAACATCTGACATTTCCCGATCACGACCACAGGTCTCCCTAGTCGAGTCATGGAGGCATCTTGGATTTAAACAGAACAGCAAGCAAATTGAGATATCAAACAAAGATAATCAAAAGACAATACTGCAATACGAAACTAAATGGCATGACAAGAACATAAACACTAAAACTGTTATGAATAGCAACGCAAAGGAAAGGAACTGATAAAGAATGATTACAGAAACAAACGATCAATTCATGTTAGAGCAGGAATGAATGAGACCTGAGTAGAGGTGGTTGGGTGGTTGAAGAACGGGAAGACTGAGCCAGCGGGGGCCCTCACCTCACACATGCCAAATGCTAATATCCGACCAGGGTTCCTCGATTTCCGCTGCAACTCCCAGGAAGTTCCCCTGATAGAACCTTTTGCACCTGGGGGTACGTCCCGCCTCGCCAGATGTCTGTTGCTACTCAATGGTCGTGGTGTGAGGGTATATAAAAAGAGAGGAAGTCCTCTGGATGTGACGGAGGGAGATGGACTTGGGGTAGTCAAGGAAAGTGGAATCTGGCAGGTTATGAAAGAAGGACAGAGGTGAAGAGGTGAGGAGAAAGGAAGAAGCCGAAGTGAGAGAGAGAGAAAAGAACATATTAGGAGACGATAAAATAACATACAATGGACAAAAAAGGAAGGAGACTTGACGAGAGAGGGTGGATGGCGTTAATGTGATGCTGAAGACATGAGGAGGAGAGGGAGAAGACATAATATACGTGAATAGGTGGGTGACGTGAGACTGAAGACGTGAGGAGGAGAGGGAGAAGACATCAAAGACATGAGGGGGTTGAATGTGACGGGACACTGAAGACGTGAGGGGGGAGGGTGACAGCACGAAGGCTGGGTGGATGATGGAAGGGAGAGGGAAGGTGGGAAGACTGACGAGGGCGGAGCAAGAAGTAAACAGGTGTGCAAGGATAAGGCTTGCATTAGGCATGGTGGGAACAAGCACCAGCAGAAGGCTGGCTTAAAATGAAGAAGATAAAAGTCAAGAACTACAAGGGAATGTTCCACTAAAGGCAATAAGAACTACAGGGAAATGTACCAGTAAAGGCGATAGCTAACAAAAACAGAAGAAAAAATCGAAAGAAAATAAAAAAAATTCATATTTCTATCCGATGCCATAGGAATCAATGAAGAACATCCCTCCATTTCTTTACCTGTGTGCGCTTTTTGCATCCCTATCCGTAAAAAAAATGCCCCCCTCCCCCTCCAAAAAAACCCAAAAAACAAACATTATTTTGGCTTCCATGGCACAGTTTTATACAGACTTACCAGTGTACTGGGAGTGTATCCGGTGAGAGAGAGAAAAAGACGCTTATATCTAAGGGTGGCGAGTGTAAGTACATAAGAGCCGCTGGGGAGAAAAGGGAACAGAATTGCAAATAGTACTGGCAAAGCAGCTTAGTCAGTAGAGTAAATGCACGTGACAGGAAGCAGAAGGTCCTGACCCTGCCACACCCATATTATGCGTATGTGTTCTTAATACTGATCAGAGTTTTACTTCTTCTGCGTCTCTCCCTCCATTGGTCACCTCTTTATTTTCTACTGATTTTCAGAGTATTTCTTTGCACTTGAAAATAACGTAACGCAACAAGAAGGTAAACTATATGCTGCAGTGGATACACGGTACTGGCTCAGCATATCTCTGTGGCTTCTGTTGTCTTCGCCAAGTCAGGTCTTGTCTATATTCCTTCTCAGGTATAAACTATACCACGCTGACACTCTCTCACACAGTCTCTCATCTATATTGAACCACCTGTCCCTGGAGCTCACAGTGTTCAGAGTTGCTCTTCTCTTAACAGCAAACGCTGACGCAGTGGAGGAAGGTGTTCGGCACTGCTGCAGCCCTCTACGTGCTCAACACTATATTCTACCTCATCTTCGCCTCTGGGGAGGAGCAGCCGTGGAACAATGCGCAGCCCGAGCACACTCAGGGCGGGGGTGAGGAGGGAGCCCCCGATAACCAAGACAAGACCTGCCATCAGAGGGAGGATAGCAACCACAACACGACGGAGTACCAGGAGGAGGCTGATAACCCCACCGGGGACAGGAATCACAACTCTGAAGGGAAGGGTCCTCACCGCCTTAAGAATTACAGCGGCAGCTGTAAGGAGAGTGTCACCCCCAGCGGCAAGACCAGCTGCTGCGTGAGGGAGGGGACTCAGGTCGAGAAGTATAAGCAGATAGCGGATGATACTCAGCCAGTTAACTGCGTGAGTTATAGAAGTATCCACAGCGAGGATAGTCGCCACGAAGGTGAGATCTCGCATAGTGTGGGCCAGAGGGAAGAGCGCCAGGATGTTGTAGCGCCAACAGAAGACGCTCAGGGGAAGAAGGGTTATGTCAATCCTGTCTTTTCCACTGAAGAGTAAAGCAGTTCAGGTCAGTTTAGGAATCTCTTTTAGATTCATAATGTATATATTTATGGCTTAGGTTGAGGTCGGACTAAGAATCCGACCATGTAAAAAAAAATATATATATATATATAATGTAATATATATATGTACGTCCACAACGATATGGTTTCCATTATTATAAGAATTTAAAGCTGAGGTGTCGCTTGCTGTCTAGCGGCCATCCTGGCGCAGCCCTGCTGAAGGGATGGGTCCTCAGCCTGTGACAACTCGAGCAAGGCGTCCAACAACTACTTTGAGACTCGCAAACCTGATTTTGGGCAGAACCCCAGAACCTCCTTAGGTTGAACTTCTGATTGTGCAGAGGTTCATCAAGCCTATGATCAATGTACATATCTAGTAGGCTATTTCAGTGTGTACTTTAAAAACTATCAGCCAATCTAGAGACGACGGTATGCCTCTAATACAAGAAGAGTCTCTATTTGGGAAATAGGAGAGTGGCATGGTCTCGGGCGCGACATCTATGGAATGGACATGTACGTGCTAGAGATCTGTGTGTCACCGATGAGTGCCATGTGAGGGCTGCCACTGGAGACACTCCAGTGGCCTGGATGCCTCAGCTGACAAGGCCACTCAACTGATGAGTAGGTCAGGCATGTGAACCTGGAACACACTCTTGATGAGGCATGTGGGGCTGGAACACACTTTTGATGAGGCATGTGGGGCTGGAACACATTCCTAATGATGCATATGAGGCTGGAACACACTTTTGGCATCATTTGTATCGGACGGTGTATGGTCCAGACGAGGAGATACTGAAGAATCGCGAGGGTCCCAGTGATTCGAAGCGTCTCAGTGTTTCGCGGTGCAAGAAAAAGAACCCTCTTGAACCAGCACGCACATCCACTCCGAGCAAGCACTACACTAAATTATCTACTCACATTATGAGGATGAGTTGATAGATGGTAAGGAGTCCAAACCTCTCCCTCCACCACACAACACTGCCAAAGTTCCTTACCGCAAACGCTGCCTGTAGTAACCAGTTTTATAATCATTGTTCTAAGTTGTGGTACAATGAATGCGGTAGACAGGAGTCTTTGATCTTGAATATTGCATGTCCTCTTCCGCAAACCTTCATATATTGAGGGTAATGACAACAAAAGATATATATTCAAAAGATTATTAACTCAAACTGTACATATCTTGATGATGCATGTGTTGTCCCACTGCTGAAGAACTGTGGGCCACAATACTGGTAAACACTTGGAGCCACAAGACTGGTGAAAACAAACACTGAGAGCCACATTATTGGCAAAGACAAACACTGGGAACCACGACACAGGTGAAGACAAACACTGGGAACCACGACACTGGTGAAGACAAGCACTGGGAACCACGACACAGGTGAAGACAAACACTGGGAACCACGACACTGGTGAAGACAAACACTGGGAACCACGACACTGGTGAAGACAAGCACTGGGAACCACGACACAGGTGAAGACAAGCACTAGGGGTCACAACACTGAAGACAAACAATAGGAACAACATTGGTGAAGACAAACAATGAGAGCCACAACATTGGTGAAGATAAACAGTGGGGAGCCAAAACACTGGTGAGGACAAACACTAGGAATCACAACATTGGTGAAGACAAACACTAGGAGTCACAGCACTGGTGAAGACAAACACTGGGGAGCCACAACACTGAAGACAAACAATGGGAGGCTCAGCACTGGTGAAGATGCTTGACCTAAAATGGGGTGACGAAGGGTGCGAGGCTGACATTGCAATATACACTGATTTAAATGCAGGATGCGTCATACATTGGTCTTAATACTGGATGAGAGGGTACATTCGGAATACACATTAGAGTCGGGTTGATACTACCGCTACACAGTTCATCACATCATACAAACACAATACTAAGATGTAAGATTTCAAAACACAAGAAATTATCTCACATAAATGTAAAAATGGAAGGTAATCTTATCTATATATCAGGCCACTCCTTATCTGATGGACGAATGTTATCAAATACAAAGTTTAAATAATGGACAGAGTTACAGATAAGAATGATAAGTAATATTGCATGAGGTTGACACCTACCAGTGTGTTGGTTGCTAGAGGTGGCTGGTAGAGTGAGTTCCACCCACACAAGATCAGGGACCCCGGTACAAATCTTATCTGAAGTTCCAAAGCTGATTCCATGCCCTGTAAAGTGGATTATGAAAATAAATGAAAGTGATAAATATTCTTTGGTGTCAGTAATTCTCATAGAGCTTAAAAGAATGATCCTAAAGGGGGGGGGGGGGAATCTTTGTTGCAAAAATCATCTCCATCAACACAATTCATCATCAATATCATCAAAGCCATCAATAGGATATATGCGGCTTCCTATGGTTTCTGTGAGAAAACGAGTTATTCGAAAACTGATCGTTATGACGCCTGCTTTTTATTTACCCCTCCACCTGGGATAACGTTGTGGAGTTCTCTTCCTTCCTTCGTCTTTCCCTCCGGCTATACACTTTCTGCCTTTATGAGAGCCATTTCTACAAACACCTGCGGATCCCCGATTAATTGCTATAGTCTTTTTTCTTTCTCAAAGTCTTGCTCCAGGGGTGTGGGAAACTTCTAAGACTAACACAAAATCTTCCTCACGAAAAAAAAAAGGCATGACACAAAGACTTGTTGCTGGAGTGTCATGTAAATATTGAATCTGAGGGTTTAATACTGAGGATCTTGCTCCTCCGATCTGAACACAAACTTACTCCTGTGACGTAACCTCTCAAAATGTTGCTCGTGAGAACTAAACACAGATTTACTCCCACGTCTTTACTCTATCTAAATCCTACTCGAGAGGGAGCTTAACAGCTGGTGTGGGTAATACTGTGGAGTCCAGAAATACCCTCACCAGTATGTCAGAGATAATCCTGATCAGTTAATCGTTAAAGACGTCTTGACCTGTCCCTTCCTGATGGCCTCTCTCTCTCTCTCTCTCTCTCTCTCTCTCTCTCTCTCTCTCTCTCTCTCTTAGGAATCACAAGACTTATTCTTCATGCAGTAAGAACACCTTGGCCAGAACGACTGCAATACGTGGACGTGTGTAATCAATTATATATTTGTACTGTAGGGGGATGGAGTTCTATACTGGATGGGCCTTGTACCGTGTGTGTGTGTGTGTGTGTGAGTGTGTGTGTGTGTACGTACAGTGGAACCTGGTCTTGAGCAGAGCCCGAGGGACTATCCTAGGAGAGGGGAAGGCAACACCTTAAGAAGGGTGTGTGTGTGTGTGTGTGTGTGTGTGTGTGTGTAATAGACAGACGCTACAGGCCTCACCACCACAACCGCCCGGGGCCAAGTCTGCTGCCGCTCCTGCTGCTGGTGTCACAAGAGAAGCGGTGGGGTCTGGCCTCGACACCCGCGGAAGAGGATAGTCCTGTGCCTGGGAGGCAGCAGCCTCTACCTACAGACGCGTCCTTGGCGGGGAAAATGAAAATAGTGGTGGTATATAAGAAACAAGAATCCTTCCCAAAGTAAAGTTCGGTACTTTTGTTTTATTACTCACACGACCGAGTCTGCAATTCAGCTAAACAAAAGTTCTGTCTATCAAAGAACTGATCATTCCTTTCGTCCGAGCCGGTTGCTCAAAATAATACATCCTGAAAGACGTAAAAATATGCATTTATGTATATATCATTCATACACGTTCGCCATTTAAAGTGGTAACGAGGTAGTGCCGGGAACAAACGACGAAATGGCCTCATTCGCTCGTATCTACTCACGCTCTCTCTCTCTCCGCCATGTATACTGAACCACAACCAGAGCCCCTTCCCCACAACCAAGTCCCAACAGTCCTTTCCGTGGTTTCTACATGTGTTATACGCTTTTTGTATATGCTAATCTGGGGAATATAATACGGTCTACTAAACAGTTTTCCCCTAGTTTAGCCAAAGCCTCTTACAGCGGCTCAGAGTATTTTAGCTGGGAGGAGACACAGGTGTAAGTGAGTGATCCCTGGGTGTAGGTGGGTGTCTCAGGGTGTAGGTGGGTGTACCTGGGTGTGGGCCGAGTCTGCCTGGTGGCAGGACGCTTGCCGCCGTTGGAGACGGTACTTGGGACGGCCTCGTCCACCACATGCGTTTCTAAAGCTGTGCAACAGTCATGCAGGGTCCGCCACACATATACATACTCTTATCACTCTATCCTTCAGATACTTCGACTGGTCACTGTTTGTGTCCTTCGTTCCTCCTCCTCACCTTTAACCGTCTGGTGCCTTACGCTTCCACACTACTGCTATCTCCGTTTGTGGAATCTTACTATACAAAACTAATATAAACATTTCTTTATCACTTCATACAAGCAAGTAACCTCGATGTATACTTTCCTTTCTCTTCTGCATTCATATAATCACGAAGCGCCTTCAAGTGCTACCCAAACCAACACAGTGAACTGCTCATCAAAACATTCTAACACTGGGGACTGACTTACTACAGGAAGTGATACGATTAAGGAAGAGGAGGTCCATGATGTGTACTGCCTGGCGTAGGACTGTGAGGGTACAAAGCGATCAGGACTCCTCGAGAGAGGAGCTGACCACTGGCAGGACATGCCACTTCCAACAGCCTCGTGGATTCCTTCGAAGGAACGGCATGATTGCAATACTGTCTCTCGTCTATTTCTGTCGCACCCCATCACCAAGCATGGCTCCTTAACCTTCCATCCCCATCATGCCACATTGCCCCCATCACCTTATCTACCCCACCCCTTCCTTAGGACCACATCACCTCTCCTTCCTCCCTTCCCATCGGGAGCGAAATTCGTCCCATACATGGTCGGCAACTCTCTCCCACCTTCCCGACCCATTCCTTCAGACTTCGATATTAACATATGTTGACATCCCCGGGTCCTGGCATCTCTCTCACCGGGCGGGAGCAAACATACGAGGCCATTATATTCACCCCAACCCAATCCGATTTAGGCAGATGTGTACCAGGATCAGTGACTGGGTCGCTTCGTCTGTGACCAGCTTACTCAGACTCGTGGAGAGAGAGAGAGAGAGAGAGAGAGAGAGAGAGAGAGAGAGAGAGAGAGAGAGAGAGAG
>JAUUDZ010461181.1:1609-12206 GCA_032361705.1 Panulirus versicolor | reverse complement strand
TGCTCAGCACAGCTCCCCCCAGGCCTGGTGCTAAGCACAGGTCCCCCTAGGCCTGGTGCTCGGCACAGATCCCCCTACGCCTGGTGCTCAGCACAGCTCCCCCCAGGCCTGGTGCTAAGCACAGGTCCCCCTAGGCCTGGCGCAGGGCACTATGTCCACGTAGATCATATCTCCGCCTGGAGTGTTGAGTATGTGTTCAGTACACGACGGTGGCGTTCGCTGGTCCCCCTTACAGTACCGAGTGCACAGTGGGGGTACTGAAGTGTTCACGCTTCCACCGAAACGTATTACCATATGTATATAATGCCTATGGAAATATAGGTAAAAGAAATAACCTCGAAAAGTGTGTATTTGAGGGTATTGAGTGAGGTCAGAATGAATTTATATTGATGATCGGTGCTATATGAATATATACAGGTTGTTGGTACCATGTAAACCACCAATGAACATATTTCTTAATGTAGTACGAACCAGAGGAAACCCGAGTGGTGCTAAGGACCGTTTTTAAGCATTATAATCGTGAATATGGACCCTCAGTGACCCGTGTGACTTGAGCCGTTGCTGCACTGGGAGTGTTGATCGTGGAGACGTCCAGTACATTGTGGTCAACACTTTTAGAACTCCTCTCAAAAGACGCAGTTTTTGTGTTCTGTCGTTGTCCTCGTTGGGTCTGTGAACCCACGAAACATCTGCGAGATTGTGACCTAACACGAGACCTATGTATTGCCACTACCTCTTCATCTCCCATGTGTAGTAAATCCTGGGCCATGTATGTGTGTGTTTTATTAGGGGCTTTAGCTACGTCCTCGTGTAATCTTGTCGGAGGGTATTGGTCAGGTCGCAGAGAGAGAGGTTATCTTTGTAAGAGGAGGAAGATCAAAAACGGGAAGGATAGGAGGAGGAGGAGGAAGATAGAAAATGGGAAGGACAGGAGGAGGAGGAGGAGAGAGGACCTGGTGGGTCTTATCCCTGGTGTTCTCATGTGTTGTGTATGAGGGACGTGAGCTGTGTAAGGAACTGTACAGTGTAGGAGTTGAGGTGCTGTTGGCTACGGCTGTGTTGAATGTAGTGTCATGACAGTAGAAGTGGTTGGTGGTCGTAGTGATAGTAGTAGTGGTGGTGGTGGTGGTAGTAGTACATGTAGTGGTGGTAACAGGAGTAAATAGTAGTGGTAGTAGCAGTAGTACAAGCGGTAATTTATAATTATTATTATTATTATTATTATTATTATTACTGATAACTATAATAATTTTACTATGAACAGCATTGTCGGCACTGTAGGGGAGAAGAACCCCTGGCCATGTAGAAGGCGACTGAGTGGGACGGGAGCTGGGGTAGAAACCTTGAAATCCTCCCCTCTTATATTACCGTCCAAAAGAAAGAACAGAGAAAGTGAACCAAGCGAGGATTTTCTTCCCTCCTTAACGCTCGCTCATTCCACCCACCGCGGCTCATTCGTCTTCCCCTGACGCGACCTGTCTCACGCGGGAAATACACCGACCACGCACGAGAGATAAGAAGATGGCAGTACGTTTCGGCGGCAGCATCATCAGTAACCTTAGGTCTCCAAGACTAGACTGGAAGCTATGATGATACCGGATATATTTCTTGCGTCGAGTGGCGGGATGGCACAGCCATCAAATGTGGGGTGTCGTTATAAGTTGTGGGGGAGTTTTGGAAAGAGAAATGGTAAGAGATGTGGTATAGAGGCGGTGTATGCAAGTAGGCTGCATTTGCCCCTCAGAAATCCAGTCCAGATTCGAGATGATGGAGACGCTTGTGACGAGAAGATGGACCACATTTGAGGGTAAGGAGGGAATGCACTGCTCAGTCGTCAGCGTTATAGTCTGTAATGATATGATCAGCTCAGGAATGTGGTTGATGTAAATACAAGGGAGAGTGTAGGAGACAGGGGAGCACCCTGGCGGACGCCTCGGTTTATTAGAAGAGGGGGAAGATGCTGAGCCACCGAGTCGCACAGTGGGACGCCTTGGTATTGATTGGCCTCTGGTACATGTGTTGATGGGCACTTTTTTCAGCACGTCTCTCTCTCTCTCTCTCTCTCTCTCTCTCTCTCTCTCTCTCTCTCTCTCTCTCTCTCTCTCTCCCTCCCCTCTCGGTATTAATAACATCATAGATTATCGTGATGATCTCGCTTCCATGTCATTAATTAACTCTTTTACCTAAGTGCGCCCTGGCCACTGGCTTAGGCACAAGGCCTATAAAACAGCAGCTGTAGATGACCGCGGTGGAAGACGAGCTGATGGAGTAATCCAGATAGCAAGATTAATGATCAATAGCTGAAGGAAGGGGGGTTGGGGGGGGGAGGAAGAGAAGAACGAAGCCACGCAAGAAGTGATGAAGACACAAGATGGAACGAGGATGTGCCTTCGAGGTCAAGTGTTTGCATGAATCAGCAGGACCGTAATAAGTCGTTCCGGCGGTCGTGGCGGATCACACAAAGGAGGGAAGGCGAGACGGGCGTGGGAGAGGCGCCCTTATACATATCATTATCTCATTCCTGACATAATGTCGACAGATTTTCCTGCTCAAATTTGGAAAATGTAATTCGTTGGAATGGACTGTGTTTGTGTCTGTGACTGTGTCTGTGTGTGTGTGTGTGTGTGTGTGTGTGTGTGTGTGTGTGTGTGTGTGTGTGTTTAAGGCCAGTTATTACTAACACTTTCGGTAAGAAAAGCATGTTATGAATGACAGATATAGAGAGGGAAGGGCTGTAGACCTGGACAAATGCGTGTGGACACAGATGTACGCAGATAAGCAGAGAGAGAGAGAGAGAGAGAGAGAGAGAGAGAGAGAGAGAGAGAGAGAGGTGGTGAACCTCCAGTAGGGTATAATGTCTCCATAGCCACAAGTCCCCCCCTAGATCTAGGCCTTGTTTTACTCCCCCACCAGCCATGCCGGATGTGCCGTGGTTTATGGGGAGCATAGTGAGGGGTCTGTAGGGAAGAGTGTGGTGGGTGGTGGGGGTGCGACAGTACCGCAGGATAGGCGCCTTGCACGACTCTGCTCCGGACGCGACCATTTTATGTGATGGAGGAGGAGGAGGACAAAGGGTGGCTGGTACTGCATGCCGTCTGTGCTCTATGGCGCTACCCTCCCTTCCATAAGTATCACAATCCTCCTGCCTTGACATCACTTGTGCCTTGACACTCTGCTGCTTAGGCGTCCACCCTTCCCTGACACTCCTCTCTTGACACTCTCCTGCGTCGGTACCCACCTTCTTTGACACACCTACATTGTCACTCTACACTCTCCGTCTTCGGCATTGCCCTTGTGACACACTTCTCTTGACTCTCTCCTCCCTTAACATACCCTCCTTGACACTCTCCTACTTAGGCATACACCCCCACCCTTCTCTCTTCCCAGAGATTCCTGCCTTGACATACCTTGGCACTTAAACCTTAACAGCGGTCCCACCTGCCGTTCCTGCCTAGACACAGTCCCAGGTACGTTATCATAGAGCGATCACCAGCTGGACCAGAAGCTCGTAAACTTGGGCACGTCTCCCGTGACACTGTCGTGTGAGACATTGTGCTCTCTCTCTCTCTCCTCAGACATCACGACCACACGACCCTACATTGACACCCTCCAGAGCAACGCTCCCTCTCCCGCGGAACATCCCTCACCTGACTTTATTTTGTACCTGGTCGTCCTGTTTCAAAAGCATTCGCAACCTAGATACTATCCTACTGTAACTCTCGCCAGTTCCCTAGGCACTGCCTGACCCACACAGTTTCCAGACCTAGACGCTATTGTGTCGAGACATTTGACGACGTAGAAGCTCTTGCCCAGTAGTCTCTTACCTAGAAAATGTTACCAAGCAAACTAAAACTCTCTTCACCAGTACTGCTACCCGTACCTTGAAGCATTCTTACCTTGACAATTTTGCAGAGCTACTCCTCTCTTGACACTGTCCTATTTGACAGTCTCCTACCTGAGCACTTTATTCCCTTAACAGTCTCTTGCCTTGTCACTCTTACCTAGACAATCTCTTGCCTTAACGCCCTCCTCCCCAAACGCTCTCCTGCCTTGATGACTTCGAACCTCGTACAATCTCACCTTGAAATTCTTTTACTTAAACGCATTCTTGCCTTGGAACTGACAGACCCTTATCCTGCTACCCATACGCCGTACTGTATGCGCAGAGAGTTACTACCTTGACTTCCTCTTACCTAGACATTCATTTGCCTTGACGCGAGTCGGCTGTTGTACCCAGGGGTCGTACCACCGAGCTTTGCTTAAAAAACTGTATAAAAAAATGTTAATATTGTGCTCAGGTCACCTCTCTCTCTCTCTCTCTCTCTCTCTCTCTCTCTCTCTCTCTCTCTCTCTCTCTCTCTCTCTCTCTCTCTGATCATAGTATGTCGGTGCAACGCAGGTATCAGTATATCTGTACAGAGGCAACATTATTTTTTTTTTCGTATATATTGATTTTTGTTTAGAAAAATAGTCAGCTGTGATATGAATATGATTGTATGTAAAGGTATTGTTTTTCATGGAGTTTAGTGATCCTCATTCATCCCAGATGATGGGAACAGATATGAGAAGAGAGGAAAGATGTACTTTAGCGTTTTGCGCTCATACCATGCGGATTTTATAGAAAATGGGAAGTGGGTGAGTGGTCTGATCTATACAGAGAAAACGAAGTTTGAGGTAGGACTTAGCTTTTGGAGCTGGTCACTTTCTTGGATTTGAATGTAAGTCATGGTATAGTTTCAGAAGCAGTTGGACGAGTTGATTAGCTGCTTCTGATATATAACAAGTGGTTGTGAATATAGACAGTTTTGAGACGTGTTATTCCGCGTCACAAAAATCAATATCTTCAAACGAAAGAGTTTAATCTGCTTCGTAATGCCTAGAAATCCGTTGAGAATATGGAAGAGGCTGAGATCTCGATAGAAAATTGGAGATGAAAAGTGTGTGTGTATGCGTGTGTGTGGCCTATATTCCTGTGCAAGAATGTGTATAGAGGACTATGTAGAACGTTAATCATCCAGTTATTCATCTATATGCTTTGGAATTGCTTTCATGATCTGATAAGTAATTAATCGAGTTTATTTTGAAATTTTAAGGGTGGTTCTTTCCGATCGAACCTTTGGGTTTCGAACGGTTCAGTATATGCGAGTCAACTGGGTCTGTACCATCGAGTGATACTTGTTTGGGAAGATGAGTCGTTGCTTTGCGGGTGTCAGGGCCTTTCTCCGAAGACTCCCTCCACCACTACCCCTCAAACCTGGCTTGGCCAGCCACGGACACCATACTCCAGCCATGGACGATTGGACTACCCGAACAGTTAACACATGATTACTTACGGTTCTTAAAAGAGACACCAGCACCCACCTACGTAACATACCTGGCGAACATCATTCCTTATGGTATGATGGACCAGGTAGCATACGGTCTTCCTTTCCTCTCTCCCTTAACCTCCAGCGGCCACCGTTATCAAATAAACGGGACCATAACCCACCCCTTTCAACACACCTTCACCCCTCCGCCTCCCAGCTCGATTGCCAGCCCTGAACGACAGATGGCGGGGCGTAGGGTGAGTGGAGGCAGGTGTTTCAACTTTACCTCCTGCTGTAGTGGTGGACCTGCCGTATCTACCCCACTGTGTCACTCGCTACGGCTGGCGTCGTCGACCGACCGACCGCTCAGTGCTCGCCTCACGAGCCCGCCCAACTCGCCAGCTAGCTCCTGGGGGAGGAAGACCCGTGGATCATACAAGACTCGGACCGTTCAAGGAAAGGAAGTTCAAGATTATTAACTCGTTTAATGTGCTTGTTAAAAGGGTGTACCCTCTGCTGATGTGGAGGTAAAAGGTTGTACGGACCCCCACCTGACAGACCAGGTAAGAAAGAAATACGAGACGTGGCTCGTGTTATATAATACTGTTGTAGAAATAGCAACATCTTTCACACGACTGCAGTTAAAGTTGGCATAATTAGCACCGGGACTCGAAATGATAGCGAGAGACACAGTTTGACCTGCCGAACTGTACGTAAAGGTCTAACGGTAACTTAGGAATACTTGGACACAGCTGGTCTTGCTACGTGGGGTGAGAGAACGGGTGATCTGATGCGAATATGATCTTGGTGTGTCAGGTGAACCTTGGGGTGGGTGTGGGAGGGAGAGATAAGAGAGGCCCTGTGGGAAGTCTGTTGTGGAAACTTGTGATGGGAGATATACGTGATTGTTTACTTTCCTTTCCCAACGTTATTTGCGGGGTAAGGTATGGGTAGGTCAGCCTAGGAATACATGGGTAAGGTTGGGTTCATTTGCTTAGGTTAGTGAAGGGTTGCTTCAGACATTGCTTCGGGTGGGTCATTGCCTCCCAACCACGCCGCCATAAAAGTCACACTGAATCTATATCCTTACGACTCGTACCACGGGCACTGCAGCACCACTGAAAATAATGTTGAGATTTAAAGTGAATTTCGAAATCTCTTCAAACCCGGATTTGCGACAGAGTAGCGAAGACTTCATCCCGACTTCATATTAAGTGGTGTTCCTCGCACTGTCCTGCAGCCGCGGCAGGAGGAGCGACCCAGTTCCAGGCTTCCTCAGTGGAACACATGGAGATATGGGCGCAGCGGGAGACGCTGGCTGGCCATCTGTTGGTCTTGTGTTGCGCGGGGCAACGAGGGCGGAACCATCACAGCCGGCCTCAAACTTGCCAGTGGCTGTGGAGTTGTTGGCAGTGGTGGCGGTGGGTTGTGGTAGTGTGGTAGCCATACATACAACTTTATAAGTTCCCATCTCCCCACTTTGGAAGGTTAGTCCTTACTCTATTAAGTTTATAGACTCGTAGTATATTCTTGATGTTTTCTGAAGTGATTCTGGAATATACCGTATTTAGTGAGCCTTTTGATGGCAAAGCGTCCTAAAAAAAAAAAAAAATCCTTCCTCTTTCGTAAGGTTGAATCGGTGGAAAATGTTGGAGTATGGCCATCGTGAGCGTCAACAGTGCTGTGGGTATCTCTGTCATCATCATGGACAGCGTCATGCCACTATCATCGTTGTATTCACCGTTATTATTATTTTTAGCGTTACATTTGACCGTTTTCTGAGCGAGTGTAGCATTACAAGACTATTATCCCCAGCCCGTTTTCTGAGCGAGCGTACCATTACAAGACTATCCCCAGCTTCCGTTAGAAGAGAAAACATAAATGACAGTGTAATACTGGACGCCGTGGCTGTGAATGAGGAGGAAGACTGTGATGTTTGTTGCTTGAGAACAATGATTAGCGCTAATGTGGAGCGCAGACGCTACATTAGGCTTGATCCGTGTGTGTGTGTGTGTGTGTTACCGTCTCACACACATGAATGAGGTCCACATTTGGTGGGTCTCCACTCTCGCAACCTCTGCCACACTGCCCCTCCCACCCGCGCACTACACTGCCCCCTCCCCACCTGCACCCTACGCTGCCCCTTACTCGCACTCTGCAATACCCCCTCACCCGCACGCTACACTGCCCCTCCCACCCTCACACTACACTGCCCCTCCCTCACCCGCACACTACACTGCCCCCTACCCACGCACTACATTGCCCCTGCCTGGACACTACACTATCTCGCAACCAGATGATACACTGCTCCTCTGTCAGTATACTGCTCTCACCCTTTCCTACACTATACACTGCCCTGTTCTCTATCATCGGGATGATCAGTGTACGGCAAGATACGCTCAAGTACATACGTAACTTGGGGTTTCAGAACCCAAGTCGTGCTTTCTCCAATCCTCGTGAATGTGGCCATCATACCTGGCGTGCCACGGGCGGAGTGGGCGGCGTGCGTGATGAGAGCGGGGTAGGCGAGTGCAGCTGGCGTATGACAGCGTAGGGTCAGCTGGTGGTAGCCTTTCCCCACCAGACACACACACACACACACACACACACACACACACGTAATTACCGTGTCGGGCGTTTACACTCGGCAGGTAATTACCATTAGACTAATCACGTCGTAAGTGGTGTTAATTAGCACGTTGGGAGATTAGTGTTTAAGTTCCAAATTTCTCCTAATTATCTTGTGTACCATAATGTTTGTTAGCAAGGTCTCTGGTGTAGCGGTGTCAGAAAGCTTTATGGTGTACATTGGTGTTCGAAAGTTCCCCGACGCAGTGGTGTCAGAAAGATCGCCGAACACAGTGGCGTCGGAAAACGCGGAAATTGGTGTCAGAAAGATCTCAGGTATGCAGTGGTGTCAGAAATCTTGCCTGGATAATGGGTGTCGGAAAACGGCGAGATAAGTGTCAGAAAGTAGTAGAATGTTGGGAATCATCTGCGCCTTCTAGTGGAGATTTGAAGGTCGTTTGCCCCTTGTAGTGGAGTTAGAAGTCGTTTGCCCCTTGTATAGAGAGTTGGAGGTCGTCTGCCCCATGTAGTGGAGAGTTGGAGGTCGTCTGCCCATGCAGTGGAGAGTTAGAGGACGTCTGCCCCCATGTAGTGGAGAGTTGGAGGTCGTCTGCCCCTTGTAGTGGAGAGTTGGAGGTCGTCTGCCCATGCATTGGAGAGTTGGAGGTCGTCTGCCCCTTGTAGTGGAGAGTTGGAGGTCATCAGCCCCATGTAGTGGAGAGTTTGAGACCGTCTGCCCCATGTAGTGGAGAGTTGGAGGCCGTCTGCCCCTTGTAGTGGAGAGTTGGAGGTCGTCTGCCCCATGTAGTAGAGAGTTGGAGGCCGTCTGCCCCTTGTAGTGGAGAGTTGGAGGACTTCTTCCCTTGTAGTAGAGAGTTACAGGACGTCTGCTCCTTATAGTCAAGTGTTTAGAGTCGTATCATATTAAGAGCAAATGTGAACAAATATGAATAACACGTACCGGGTCTCGTGCCATCGTCTCCTAACATTATATACACCTAAATCTTACGATAAGCGACGGAGGCGCGTGCTGCGGTGACCATGGCAGCCGATGAAGGCGGGTGGCGTGGGAGGAGGAGGAGGATGCGAGTTGAGAAGGGGAAAGGGTGGGGGTTTCATTTCCACATCCAGGAACCCAGGTAGTGCCTTTGGCGTTGCAGTCACAAGCTTTCAAACAAATTCCAGCCGCAAGGGGAACTTTTACTCCTGGCGGGACGAGCATTTTCACAGCACCGTCGCCGCCGCCGCCCGGAGCGAGCGAGCGAGCAAGGCCTCAAGCACAGTGTGGTGGTGGAACCGCAAGCCACTGACGTACGGAGGAATGATAACCACACTGATGTTCATATTTACCGAGCATCAGTTGGAGATGTCACTAGACCAAGATCAATTAAGGTCATTATTTTTCAAGTTCTCCTGTAATGACCCTGTGGTAGGGTCTTCATTAGGTGTTGACTGATCGTTTGTCAGTTGGTCGGTAGGGCTATCCCTGCACTGGCCCAGGGAGGTAGGATGAGGCCGGTACTCGTATGGCTTTTGATGGTTTTGGCCCCAAACCAGAGAGCATGCCTGGGGTTAGAGCACCGCCCTCCCCAAACTGAGCTGCCTGCACCGTGTAATTAGATCATCCTGTGGTGGTGGTGGTGGTAGTAGCAGGAGGCAGCCAGTACCGAGGCCTGCCGCTGGTACTGGGCCGAGGAACAGGTACCAGTATTCGCCTGACGTGTGGTGGTTGGTGGTGTTTGTGGGACGGGCCGCGCCGCGCCGGGCTGGGAGAGTGCCACACTGACCGACTCCCAAGAGAGAAAGAAAGAGAAAGATGGACCAACCATCCGGGAGGAGGCGGAGGAGGAAGCCAGTCTCACACCGTCCGCAATGCAGGGAGCGTCTCTCGGGCCCTCCCCCTCTCCGTCATGGCTGCCATAGACCGATGGAATGGTGATGCGAAACGAGTGGATTTACCCCGGGGTCTCGCAGTGGCCCTGACCCGCCGTGCGCAGAGAGAAATATTCAGTAGATTGAAATGATTTGTGTACAGTGAGGACTAGTGAAGGACGGGAGGCACAGGGAAACCAACGTCTATGGGAGTACTTGACAAACAGGACTGTCGCAGTCTCGTCACCTGTATCGACCCTGGCGCCTGCCCTCGTGTCACACACACACACCCTCGTCGGGACACCTTCTGTGACTACGTCAGGGCGGACGGCAGGACCTACCGGCCTTATTGAACCTTTAAGTGTCATAGAGACCGGCCGTGAGTGTGTGTATAGCCAGGGAGAGCATGGTGTAGGCAAGCATGAGGGAGGAGAATGTGTACGAGTGTCCGGAGTGTTGCCTCAAGTGCCGGTGGCAGCAGCAGTCCCCAAGCTGCTCAGGTGGGTACCCAGCCCTGCAGGGTGAGGCTGGGAAGAGCCTTGTGTATCACGATTCCATAAGGCTTCGGTTGGTTTGTTAACCCGTGTCTTGTGTGATTGCATTAGGGAATATTTAAAAAGAATATCAGTCAAACAGTGAGGAACATTTTTGAGCTGGAGGGAAATATGTCGCTTGTTTGGTTAATGTCCTTCTTGTGTGTTTGCAGATCATCAATTTGTTCATTAACCATAAGAGATTGTATGATAAGAATAACGTCATCCGCTGTTATTATTGTATGAATAGATTATCTCTGACGTGTTGTGTAATTACCCAGTTGCATTGTGCAGGGAAGTTTTTTTTTTTTTTTTTTT
>JAUUDZ010461170.1:0-12206 GCA_032361705.1 Panulirus versicolor | reverse complement strand
CCATTTCAACACACCCTCTTCTGCTCTCTCAACCACACTCTTTTCATTACCACACATCTCTCTTACCCTTTCATTACTCACTCGATCAAACCACCTCACACCACATGTCTTCAAACATCTCATTTCTAACACATCCACCCTCCTGCGCACAACCCTATCTATAGCCCATGCCTCGCAACCATATAACATTGTTGGAACAACTATTCCTTCAAACGTATCCATTTTTGCTCTCCGAGATAACGTTCTCGCCTTCCACACATTCTTCAACGCTACCAGAACCTTCACCTGCTCCCCCACCCTGTGACTCACTTCCACTTCCATGGTTCTATCCGCTACTAAATCCACTCCCAGATATATAAAACACTTCACTTCCTTCAGTTTTTCTCCATTCAAATTTACCTCCCAATTAACTTGTCCCTCAACTCTACTGAACCTTGCTCTTATTCACGTTTACTCTCAACTTTCTTTTTTCACTCACTTTACTAAACTCAGTCACCAGCTTCTGCAGTTTTTCACCCAAATCCAGTCACCAGCTTCTGCAGTTTCTCACCCAAATCAGCCACCAGCGCTGAATCATCAGCAAAAAACAACTGACTCGCTTCCCATGCCCTCTCTTCCACAACAGACTGCATACTTGCCCCTCTCCCCATAACTCTTGCATTCACTTCCCTAACCACCCCATCCATAAACAAATTAAACAGGGATATACTTGGCTTGAGCTTGTTTACTATGAAAAAGCAAAATTTATTAGTGTAAATATAAACAAGTTGGCATTGACTGAAAAAGCCGAGTGTAAAATATGGTTGGACAATTTGATGATTTTACAATTCAAATATATGTATAGTGCTATGGATAGAGTTGAATTGTAAAAAAAAAACTTAGCTGAAAGGAGAAACATATGACTTTGATTTTGTTAATATGAAGAAGATAGTTTTCCTGATACACAGCTTCCTTCACATAAATGATGAGTGAAATGTCACCCAAGGAAGAATTTTGTAAGGTTATCTACCATCATTTTCTCCATTCCAAACACCATGGGAAAGATTTGGTACATCCAGTAACTGATTTAATGTCAAGCAAAAAATCAGTTTGAGACGCTAAAGGGTGGTTCACAGAACACTTGTTTTGCCTCAGTGCAGCATAGTTATTGTGAATCAGTAAGGATTGGTGGAAAGTGATATAAAAATCATGTGTGACATTTCATATCCAAAAATGGAATTTTCTTCAGGTTTCCAACAAGGTTAAACCTTTTAATGTGTGGCCAAACGCAAGCAAATAATGTGCAAGAAAGTATGTGCACAAACTAAACGGATCCAAGTTCTATCAATTTCTAACCATGATTCAGTGTTGCTTGGTATATGCTCATGTCATTTTGTATATATGAATGAAGAAACCCAGATAAATGTACACAACCATATTTGTAATGTGCAGAAAATTGCTGCACATTAATTTTAACACATATAAAAACTAATAATACTCAAGGGACAGCATCTATGAAATCTGAAGCATGCGTGCCCCCAAAAAGAAAAAACATTAACTCCTGGGGCTAATAATGGCAACTAAAGCCAACTTGCAACTCAAGAGTTATGGTTTCTTGAGGAAACAACCAGGGTTAATATTAAATTCATTTGCTTTGTGTGGACAACGACACCATTTATATAAAAATCATTTAACTATCTGTTTATTATTATTTCCAATGCAATTTAATACCATTAGGCTAATCATGTGAAGTGCACTGAAAGAAGCTAAAATGAACACCTATGATTATAGTTACAAAAAAAGGTCAAACATGAGAAGATTCACTTTCTCAAAGACAACTGAAGCCACAGGAATATAAAACCCATATCAATAAATTCTTAATGTAATGAAAAATATGAACAATGAGGTGAAAGTGAAATGTAGACCAGAACTAAAACATGTTTAAGTTATCTAATAATATGATTACTGTAAATCCAATTTCCAAACAAGAGACGAGTCAAAGTACTGAACAAATTACTACAGATATTACCAAAGATTACCAAAAAGAAAATATACAGTGTTTTCAGAAATGAACCAAATAATAAAATATTCAAGTCTCTAAAGCATTACAAATTTTTTTATACTACACTTCTGAAAGACATTATCATGAAGTACACTAACAGTTCTAATAGTACATTTAATACTTCAATTTTCAATTACCACATCCCCGATTCAATAAGTATCATATTAACAGACAGTTGCATCAACATGACATCTTATGGAATAACACAGGTAATTACCTGCAACATCAGGTTTATGCCATCATTTCAGTATTCACTGATATACCTTCTAATATGAAACAATAATCGTGGCTACCTATTACACAATATAATTCATCTTCATCCTAATATATGCTACATTACAGAAAATATAATAAATTTCTTATATGTTATGAAAGGTAACACCATACATCATCATCCTTTGACATTATTTCACCTTTCACTTTCAATGCAAATACAAGGGAATCTAAACACTGCCAAATTAATAGGGAGAAGTTATATAGGAATCACTGCCCCAATAGTGTGCACTCGATAACAAGTAGAAAACAATTAGTCGTTTCACTCAACAATGTTTTTTTAATAGTAATTAAGAATCTCAAGATTTTCTTAGTTTCCCGAAATCTGAGCAAAGAGCACTATTCTCATCTATTTTCACAATGTGAGTAAATGCAGCACCCCATCTAATACCTCTAACTGAGAGCATTTCTGTGTCATCACAATAACAAGGTGTTAATAAGATTCAGTGGATGCTTCGTAAAATGCAGGATTGAAGGATATCGCTGTGGCTACTCTTTTGTTATCAACAGTGATGGAGTTTGCCTAATCTAATTCATCTAGAACTTATTAAAATATCCACTTTTCAAAATGTTGAGGAACTTGTGTAATATGAATCCATACATACTAGGCACATAGCAATGTAATTACTTGTAGCAGTTTATCCATTACAAAGTTAAAATTTGTAGTAACTGGCAGTTTTTGTTTTGCATCAAAGCATCTAGAAAGCTTTTTTAATTTTTTGTCTTTTTTTTGTAAAATAATGCAGTACTTTCACTTCATTGCATCATACACTCAGCGCAGTGTAAGAAGTCTGACCATATACTTTGGTAATCCATGTTATGCTTCTATTCATACTAAGTTAATATATATCTGCACAGTTTGCAAAGACATTGTGGCTCCTAGTGATCCTGCATAAACAGCACATATAATAATACTTGTGGCTAGCTCTTGCAATACCGTCTAAGCATACCTTAGCACCAAATCAGCATGTGACCAACTGTTGTATTTTTATCATCTTTCATAATCAAATGATGATGCAAGTGCACTTTACCATTCATTACAGTTTTAATGCTACTACTCATTGTACATCTTTGTATCTTAACACTTCCCAAAGGATGAGAAGCTTTGTTATGTTTACCTGAAATTAAGGATAGACAGATGAATTACACCTATGACCTGTACTTATCAGGGAAAACATTTACCTAGGAAGATAGTTTTGCTGTTTTATAGAAATTTTGCTTTCAAAAATTTACATGTTCATTAAGTCATGTTAAACTTCACCATTATTATTCATGCTTGGCACTCATCATCAAGCCAAAGAAAGAGGAAAAATTAAAGGAACTGCAATTGTCTGTAACACAGGACGAATGATTTACAAATATCTGCCATGTCAACAGTTGTAACATGAGCTTTATGTCTTTTCCTGATGTGAAGGCTGTTGTCTTCTCAAATATTTATAAAAGTTGCCTATTCAGTATGAATTTCTTGCCCTCATCATACATTGTTTATAATAGTGAAATAACCTGCATAGTAACATTTGAGAAGACTGTGGGAAAATATGACTCACTTTATTCAATCAACATTCACAGAATTTAGAGTAAATATCAATCACTTAAAAGATAAAATACCAATTAAGCTATAAGCATACTGTCAGATTGCCTACAACCTCTCCACACATTTATATCGCATTACTGCAGAGTTAATCAATGAGGAGTAAACACTCAAAATATGCATGTGTAACCTGACTTCTAAATCACACACCATGCAGTGCCAAATTCTATTTCCATGTGGGTATGATTACAGGTTCAAACAGCATAACCACTTATCTGGGATTTCCTTCTCCATAACAAGTGTTGGAATTTGGTCGTCTTAAACAATTTCAAGCCAGACCTATTTATAATGCAGATGGCATTTCAAAGCAGTGTCCTTCGTAAGTCAACAGCACTTATACTGGGGCACTTAATATTTTCAACAAAAGACTGAAACTGCATTCGAATGGCTACCACTGCCCATTTTACTCTTTGTTTCTAATCCAATAATTACAATTATGAAGTACTTCATACATCTACTGCCAGTGAATACGGATAAATGTGACGAGTTCTGTATGGATATCTTTACTTTTATGGAACTCCTGCTGCATTGAGACTCATTCCATATGTAAGCGGGGAAATCAATGGACTCCTTTGGAGAGAGGTCTCCAACCAGACTGTATTACTCTCCATCCATTAATGATCCACCCTTACAGAAGTTGAGTTCTTGCTCAAGAGTGTGATGTCACCATGACTGTTTAATACTCTTATGGATGGGATGGTGAGGGAGATACATGCAAGGGCCTTGGAGAGGGGCAGGTACTTAGTCTACTGAGATAAGGGGTCCTGGGAGGTGAGCTGTTTGCTAATGACAAGGCACTAGTGGCAGATTCAAATGAGAAACTGCAGAAGTTGATGTCTGAATATGGGAGAGCGTGTGAGAGAAGTAAGTTGTAAGCAAGTGTAAATGAAAGCAAGATTAGGCAACCACCGATCAGGGAGGTGAATTACTGGTACTGCCCACCTAGGTATCAGGAGGGTTAGTGTTGGCTGCATAGGGAGCTAAAACTTCAGTTGTTAATTTATACTCCTCTGACCCAGGTAGCTGTCTTTTCTTTCTGCCTTACCCACATGTGGACTGCTGGCCTTCTCTCAACAGACATACAATCTTTTCGTGTCAGACACAAGACTTGAAACAACTCATACAACTCATTCTTTATGACCCTAGGTTTTCTGTGGTGAGCCCTGCATTTTGGCATAATGGTAGGAGCAATATTTAGAGGTAGGCTGGCAGAAGCCTTAAGTTGAAACATTAAGTTTGAGTACTGGATAGGAAGATTAAGCAAGAGCTTTAGGTAGACTTAGTATGTCGAAACATTTGGTAGACACATTAGGTAGGAGCCTCTGGAAACACTGAGCTAGTTGCCCTCTGCCAGTGGCCTGTTAAAAGGGAAACACTAAAAGGATAAGAAGCAGCACTGGAGTTTAACAGCTGTGGAGAATATTTTGCCATGGCAACCCCTTTAAGGTTGTTTCTGAAGGGCACAGGCATCAGAAATATAGATAGATTGGTAGGCAAGAAGCAAGGTTATGAGGTCTAGCAGTGCAAAGAGATGGGTTAGTTGGAATGAGAGTCAGAATGGAGAAAATATGGACAAAGTGTAGTGTTTTTGACACCTAAGAGTGGACATGGCAGCAAATGCAACCATGGGAGTGAGTCATAGGGCGAAGGTTTACTAAGGAACGTGTGAAAAGAATGTTCACTGTCTGGGATGGTAAAAATGGTTATATGTAAAAGTAAATAGGTCCCAACAGTGATGTGCAAATGTATGGCATCAGCTAGAGATGACAATGCCTGGAAGAGGGCGAATGCTTTGGAAAAGCAATGATGGAGCACAATATGTGGTGTGAGGAGGACTGATCGAGTAAGTAATGATAAATAATGAGAGAGGCATGGAAGTAAGAAGAGTATAGTTGAGAGGGCTAAAGGGTGACTTTTACTTTTACAATTCTGAAAATACAATAAGGTTTTTTCAAGTTTGTGTTCAAGCAAAGTCACTTTATAAGTAGATAATACATTTTCTTTACATCTATTTATGATTTCATTAATCAACAATACCTAGTTTAGAGCTTCAAATATACATTCACTGCCATTCAACAAGAAATATGCTACTATGGTGTCTAATCCACCCATTAATTTGACTCATCACTCATAAAGATATATGATGAAGGAACCAGATTTAAAAATCAAATATAAGATATTTTCAAAATCTTGTGTGGTGAGTTGAAAGGCCAAGTTAACAGCAAGAGATTAGTCTGACACTGTTGCATAAATTTCTTCCCATAGTCTTCTTATAGTTAACGGATCTATCGTGCCTCCTCAATAATAAAGGTTTTAAGTAACATGATGCTTTGCTGTATAGCATACTTAGTTATCCTGCCTTCTGCATGAAAGAGTATATACATGCACAACCACCGTATTTGCAGTTCTCATTTCAATGATGCATTCACATACAGACAATGAAACTTACAGCAAGTCAAAACAATTATGCACACATTAGTTACATGTAAGTTATTCATAAGTAGATGACATACACTCTAGATTATAATCATGTTGGACAAATACAGGGTTAATGATAAAGAAACACTGCCTTACCCATGACAAAAGCAATGCTGTCATATTTGGGCTTTACCATAATCATAAAACTGTCTGAAGTTTTTCTTAAATGCTAACATCATCATTATCATCATGTTCTAATGTGCTGACAGGATTTTTACTATTTAAACCAAGTTAAGGAGCCCAGATACTGTACATACATTCAGCCTGCTCATCTTATCGTTACTATCTACAGACTGGCAATTATTATTAACCAAACTCGTACCATGTTCTGGCCTGAATTCTGAAGATTTATTAGTTGAAATCTTACCCTCTCAATGCACATACAATATTCCTATAAGGATCCTGGTATTGTAATTGTAATACATAATATTTTCATAAGGTTTAGTTAGTATATAAACACAAACAGCAAAACCACATAACATTTAAAAATACACCAAATATTTTCTATAAATTAAAGAAAAAAACTATGCTGTAAGAAGTTAGTTGGTATGAAAGTTTTATCAAGCCATCAGCAAACACAACTAAAATACTGACAAAACACTTCAGAGCAAGTGAAACTGTGACAGCTAAACCAGGAGCTCCAATAAAAGCAATGACAGAAGGCAATAATGCATGGCATTTGTTTCAAGATCCTACTATAAACACTAAGTTTCTGCATAACTTCAAAATCCAGGGCAATTTTCAGCTCCACTGATCCACAATGTTTAATGTTATGATGTCTGCTACCGCATATTGAGCACTATAGGCAAAAGTCTTCCTGGGAAAACCTGCAAATAGGCAAAATTCTTCCTAGGCATACTTGCAAACAGGCAAAATTCTTCCTCAGCATACCTTTAGATATTTTATGTTACAGTAGGTAAAGGGCCAACAAGAGATGTAAAATCATGCTACTACTAGGTCTCTGATATAATCTTAAAGATCAACAATATTACAGGAAGCTCCAAGCAAAACAGAAATATTTGGAGGCATCAACTAACCTTCTTAATACTTCTACAAAAATCTGAAAAGCATCAATTCAGTATAAACTCTTAAGTGAAGAGATTTTCCTCTACTTTGATGAATAATACCTTATAAGAAAAGCCCTTTGTAAAAATAATAAGCGACGTTTCAGAGAAATAAATTGCATACTGGCATATTACCAAAAGAGCTCATGTACATGACTCAAATAGCTATCATAGTCAATTAACTTTGAGGAAAAGGAAAACCTGTAAACAAATAAAAACTACGATTCATCAGCTGCCGATGATATGTAACTAATAAAGTGACAAAGAGCTTGAGTATCTAAACAATGTCAATGAACTATTATGTTGGCATATCTCATGTGTACATCATTTCTGCCATGTGAGACATCTTCTTTGGGAGGTAGAGGAAATTGTCAAGATATGCTGCCAGTTCATCCATAGTAACATCTTCATAGTCTGGACTGCGAGCTTGCTGAGAGCATGAGCGAACACTGTTAGCATCCAGTGTCTCAGTGAGTGAGAGGTTTTTAAGGTCTGGTAGCTCTCCTTCTGTTAATCGCCTTCGGCAACGTCTCTTATACAATGCTCTACGTGACTTGGGTTGACCACGATGCTTACATCCATGGGGAGCAAATTCTAGTTTTTTGTTTGCACTATATCTACTATCACTATTCAAACCCTTATTGCTCTGAGACACACTTGCAAAGTCTTCTGTTTCAGTTCTTTTATTCAGTGACTCAAACAAGCCTGATTTAGGAACTTGAAATGCATCCAATACAGACTTTCCTAGATTTAACAAACAAACATCATTTGATATCGTAGGGCTATTACAAACTTTTGAGGAGGCAGCTTCCTCTTTGGGTACCTCCTTACAATCTATACCTTTAGATGAACTTACCAGCTCCAAAATAATTCCAGAGCAGCTACTACTGCGCACCTCTGAGTTGTACTTAGCACCTAGTACTGCCAACCTACTTTTCCTAAGCAAAGGTTTCTTTTTTCCAGGTGAAAGATGTAGATTAGCCAAAGAATATTCCAGAAAGGGAGGGTCCTTCACACCTAGAGATGATCGACGATCACTGCTAGAGGTACGCTGTTCACTGCACCGTCGCGAGCAACCTTTGCACATGTCTACACTGCTTTTATTTCCTGTGGCTGTAGTTTTCACCTGATCTTTTTCTGAACGTTTGCTTGACACTATGTCTTGGCCACTCTCTTCTTCATCATCTGGGATACTCAATGCAAGTAATGCCTGACTTAGTCCCCTAACAGGCAAGAGCTGGGGAAATGGCAAAGTTGATGCATCATCAGTGTCCTCTTCAACATCCTTCTTCTGGATTAATAATCGGTCATCACCATCACTCATTGAAGCCATCTGCAATATAACATAAGCATATACAGAAACACACACACATCATCAGATGAACTTCAATCATACGATATTAAAATGCCATGTAGCAGGATATGGAGAACATAAGTAAGTTTGAAAATACATGAGGGAACTGCAGGAGGCTGAAGCTGTTAGGAACTGCTATGGAAAATAAGTAAGGAAAATGCTAGGGTTTGGAGCTGTTTGGGACCTTTTAATCCTACTTCATATACCAGTATTTACATATATCATGATCCTAGTATTGCACTAAGGTCATGGGAGCAGTACATCATTACACTTTTCAATCATACTTTTTTTTCACTATTTGTCCATACAGGTAACGTTAAGGAAATGTAGGTTTGAATGATAGCAATCTTACCTCATTTAGGAAACAGTTTAATGATTATTCACAAAAATTAATGAAACACTTGAAAGTAGACCTTTATGGGATTGGGCCTTGAAATTTAGGGGCATCCCTGACTCAAATTTATAACAAAAAAGAAAAAAAATAATTGTTACCATTATAAAAACACTATCACTAACTTAACATTAACTGATGTGGAGTTTACACCCCCACATATGATATACAGGTAAGTGTGAAACTTGAATTATTTTCCAGTGCTAACTGAAGATGCTAGTGACTAAAGGCACCTCTACATACTGAAAAAACAAGCATTTCAATCTAAATGATGGTGAGGAAAAGCAATCCACACAAATAAGGCAAGGGTCTATACATGGTAAGACCCTGCACTTTATGGGTAACTATAACTCACAATAAGCCAAAAGCTAATGAACGTTGCTCGTAACAAAAGGTGCCTCTCTCTGGTGATAAGGCATACATAAAACTTAAGCGCGGGTGGAATGAAGCAATCAAAACAATACTAAAAATTCAATCCCCTTAATATGTTGAGCCTTACTGTCAGTGAACAACTCACAAAACAATACCATGTTTTACCAACTTAAAGGGATCAAATTATCGCTTAAGATGAATGAATTAAAAACCAAATAGAGCTGTAAAGAATATGAACAAAATGCCAGGTCTGCAGGACTAGCAATTTGCAAAGGACAGTGCAAATAACTTTCAACACATTATTAAACATCTCATGCTGCAATCTAGGTCAATGAACAAAATAGCACAAACTAAAGATGTCATAGTCTCTTTGAAAAGAATCAAAATTTATTTACAGACAGTCTACTTATAGGTTTTTGTAAAATGCCAATGAAGTCCTCGATACCTTTGCTTATATCTAACGCCTTTGCATCACATCATTCACTGGATCTCATAATAAAGGTGAGTCTCTTCCCAAATAAGGGAAATTAACCAATCCTAGACAACATGTTTCATCTTTAGTGCTCCAAAGGGAAATTATTTTTTACAATATTTCATGAAACTCCAATTGTTTCTCCCAACCCCAAACTTTCTCATTAGTCAATACCAGACTGCAAATTTCATCATTACTGCTCCAAAATGCAAGTGAAAAAATTGTTTATCCATAAAAAAAACAAAATTTCCTAAAAAGAAGGATCCTAAAACTAAAGCAAAGACATCCTTAAACTGACACATTATGGAGTCTTCAGAAGTTCAGTTGACCGCTAAGAGTATTTTGCCTTTTACATTAATTACCCACACATTTTCTCTGATCTTAATGTCCTCTCCACAATCACTTACTAATCTATGTAACAAAAGAAAAAAAATCCAAGAGTCCAATGATATGCTGCTCTTCCAATTCAACTCTGTAATCTCTCTGGTGTCCGTAAACTACATATTTATGCTACATTCTACAAAGAGTAACAAGTACAAGGATATTACTTTTGATGATATTGTTAAAATGACAGCACCCTAAGAGTTTAGAATCTCCAATAGATTCACTAACTGCATAAATAAGACATGTGATGGTAAGATTATTTACTAATGGTTTTCATATAGAGGCATAATTCAAATTTAGGGGCCACCACCTCAACATCATACACGTATAAAAGAAATGCACATCAATGGACTCCTTACACTTGGTAGAAGTCAATCAGACCATCGCTACATGATTAGAAACATCTTTTTATTTATACCACAATCTTTAAGTAATCGAGGAAGGGCTATAAAATTCAGGGGAAATGTGGGTTTAATCAATGTAAAAGTAGGTTAAACACTAAAATCAACAAACCCTAAGGAACTCCCCGAATTTTCCAAAGCAGCCAAGATTGGAATCATTGTCACAGTAAAGAGTGATTTAAGAGCAGTATTTTCCTTTCTTACTTTGAAAACTAAATCTTTACATAAAAAGAATAGGTAAAGGTAGGACTATGACGAAGAAAGGGTGGGGATAAATAATATATACGTAGTGCAAAATACCAAAAAGTATTAAATCATAAAGACAGTCTACTTGTTTTAATGCTACAGATGTATTGTGGGTTATGGCATTAGTAATATTTCATAGTTATCAAAACATGTACCATGATTCGTTTAGTATGGTGGATAAACAGTGAGTTCAGATGTCTGCAGAAATACTGGGATGTGATTCAGAGTGAGACAGATCTCATAAGTATTATTTTGAGCCCTAAATCTATATAAAAAATCTTATCTCACCTAACAAATTTGCAGTCAGGTTTAAGCAGTACACTGCATGGCAGCATCTAGTGGAAAACATGAATAATATAAGAAAATAGGCATTTCTTTACTCTCCGGCTTGAATTTCTATATCAATATATAAAATGAATAAAGCTTTGGTGAATTTGAAAATGTCTCATGCTTTTTCTTGTTGGCTGTCTGAGGACAGTAACTTTTAAAGTCTTCGAATATAGCACTGGTGTCCCTCCTGTTAGTTTACTGTTTGCTAAAGTTGAATGAATGTTGTGCATGCATTACTAACACTGTTAATTGTTCATTTAGAATGTTTTACTTACACAAATTCCCTCAAAATCAAAGCCTGACCCACTTTATACACGAATCAAGCATTAATGGAAGTATAGTTGCTTCACTTAGAATAAGAAAACCTACATACATTACACATTATAAGGGCTTCACTTAAAATAACAAAACTTATATACACTGCACATTATAAGGGTTCCACTAGCACCAAAATCGTTATCTTCTACTAGACTTTCCCCTGCATCCGTCTTTTACAATTTTTCCAAAAATAATGCTCTACATCATGCAGCAGTGGTACTATCAACTCCCACAAAGTGTAGGAGTCCATTGGCAGACATGTCTTACAAATTCCAAGGCTTATGAAAGGTGACAGTTCTAAAACACTTGCACTGCAAACATTAATTGGAATGGCAATCTCTCAGTTTCTGCCCCACATATAATTTTTTTTTAACTCAAGTTTACATACTAATCTAATGAACCCAACCCAAGCTTCTAAAACTATATATATATATATATATATATATATATATAGTTTTTTTTTTTAAATTTTCAAAAAGAAGGAACAGAGA